>JAPKID020002944.1:0-12805 GCA_026931265.2 Tropidonophis doriae
CCATCTATCGTATTTTTGCCTCAGAAAAGTGGCTGAAAATCTGGGTGCATCTTATACCCTGAACACAGCATTTTTTGCCTCTCAAAGCCCCACCCCTTCACCAAAATGGCTGTGCATAGCCTTATGGAGGCTTTTATTTATTTTATTTTATTTTATTTATTTATTTATTTATTTTATTGTACTTCTAGACAGGGACTCGGGGCGGTGTACAGGTAACCATTAAAACTACTAAAAACACAACAGTACATACAGTACATACAAATTTAAAATTGAATTAAATTAAATAGCCATGTACGAATTTATAAACTGTAAAACTGTAACATTAAAACATTTAGAGGGCTTCTGGAGGCTGTGGAGGGCAGAAATGACAGTAAAACGTCCCTTTTTTGCCTCCCCCCAGCCCCCAGCATCACTCTATAAACATCCTAAAGGCTATGCATCTTTTGTTTTTGACAAAAAGGGTCAGTTTTTGCAAAAATCGGCCATTTTTCGCTTGTTCCCCCCCCCCGGCGAAACACTCTGCAAGCCCCCCAAAGGCTATTCATGCTTTTGGGGGGGGGGAACCGGGCCCATTTTCATGAAAAACAGGCCATTTGGGGGAAGTTTGTAGAGTGCAAAAACTTTTTTTTTCCTTTTGGAAAGCTCTTAAACTGATTGATGAGGATTACATTGATCAAGTGCTGTGCCAGCAGAAACAAAGTCTCCTTCTCCAGCACATGAATAAGTACAGCTGGGAACATCTACTTACCTACCTACTCCCTCCCTTCCTTCCTCCCTCCCTCCCTTCTCTCTCTCTCTGTCTCTCTCTCTCTCTGTCTCCTGTATTTCTCTCTCTCTTTTCCTCTACCTAACTACCTACTCTCTCTCCCTACCTACCTATTGTTTTTCTCTCTTTATTTCTCTCTCTCTATTCCTTTATCTACCTAGCTACTCACTCTCTCTACCTACTGTATTTCTCTCTATTTCTCTCTCTCTCTATCCCTTTATCTACCATACTACTCATTCTCCCCACGTACCTACTGTATTTCTCTCTTTCTCTCTCTCTATCCCTCTATCTATCTACTTTTTTTTTTTTTAAAAAATGCCTCTTAAAAACCTTGGTGCGACTTATACTCCGAAAAATACGGTATCCATCCATCCATCCATCCATCCATCCATCCATCTTATCTATCTATCCACCCATCCATTATTCAAATTTTAGTCTACAAAATGGTGCAGAAGCTGTGTCCTAGCTGGGTGCTAAGGATATTACGGGCATGACAAAATAATATTTTTCCTAGTTGCCAGCAAAACATCCATTGATTCATTTGTATGAAATTCTGGTATTCTTTGGAATGTGCATTAAAGGGTATTTCATTTATTTCTAGAATGGGATGTAGATCAGGGCTAGTTAACCTTTGTATACCTACCGCCCACTTTTGTATCTCTGTTAATAGTAAAATTTTCTAACCGCCCACTGGCTCCACAGTAATGGTGATTTATAAAGTAGGGAAGTCAATTAAATTAAAAAAAAGGAAAGTGCTTCAGTATTAGGCAAAACCCCTACTGCCCACCATGAAAGCTGGAACGTCCACTAGTGGGCGGTAGGGACCAGGTTGACTACCACTGATATAGATTGTAATATTCCTGTTGTGGTTTAACAAATCACCCTATTGGGGACACAGACTATGCTATTCTACTCATCCCTATTTCTACATTAATATTCATGGTTGTTGTTGTTGTGCCTTCAAGTCCATTTTGACTTCTGGGGACTGCCTGGACAGGACTCCCTGCAGTTTTCTTCCCAAGCTTTTTTTGAACAATTTGCCATTGCCATTTCCTAAACCCTATTAGTACTCCGAAAGATCTTTTTCCTCAGTAGCATCATCTGGCAGTATATTGTTTTATATTTTATATTTTCTATCCATGTGGTTTTCTTGGTAAAACTACAGGAGTGGTTTCCCTTTATCTTCTCCTGCACAGTGGGGATTGATGCCTTTGCCATTATCACTGAAGTGATCATCTGCCTCTGACATCTTTCTGTATTGCCGCTGCCCAATAGAGGTTCCTGCTTGCTTTAGCTGGGCAGCTGGGATGACCTTCATGCCATGGGCAACCCTGCTGAGAATATGCACTCTTGGCATTCATGCTCTGCATTCTTCACTCATCCCTTCCAGGAACAGCTAACCCCTCCCGTGATGAAGCAGCACAGCAGGAATCGGGAGGAGGGGAGGAAATCACTTATAAATGAAACTAATTAGAAGTCAGGGCAGTTGATTTAAAATTGGTATACTCTGGCTCATAAAATGTACACAAGAAAGCCAATCTGGCTCCCAATAATTTGTACCAGCTGTGGTTTTTGGACACTCTACAAGGGCAGCCCCTATTCTACTTCAAGGGCAGCAACCAATTACCATGCCTTGTAGATATTGAAATGGGACATGATTAATGCATAGATGGCTGTAGCCAAATCCATATGCTTCAGAAAGGGACTGTAGCTGGTACCCTGACAAAGATTTATCATGTTTTTGTTCGTTTATTTATGTCTTTCTCACTCTCCTTTCTTTTGTCAGTGTTTCACTCCCCTGTCCTCTTCCCCTCTTCGTGGCAGTTATTAGGCTCCAATGGCAGAGAACACTTCTCCCCAATTACTTCTACCAGTACTTCTACTGGTATAAGCATGTTTCAGGTCTTTTTCTGCTGAGAAGTTCCATCTGACAGGATCCAGGAGACAAGCCTCTTCCTCCCTCTGGAACATCCATTCCCCACCCCCACCCCACTCCCCAAGATGAGGTCAGCCCAACCAGTATGACTTCTGGAAAGCCCTCAGAATGAGTAGCCAGGGAGTAGCCATGGACCCGCCCGATGCTGTATAACATTAAACCTCACAACCTTGTTTTTATTTATGTTAATTAATTAATGGTTTTAATCAGTGGTGGGGTTCAAATAACTTAACAGCCTAATGGTTTTTCTGTCCTAATTATTTCTTACAACAACCAGTTCACCAGACTGCTTAGAAAGTTAACAACCAGTTCTCTCAAACTGGTGCGAACTGGTTGAATCCCACCACTGGTTTTAATTCATTTTTATATTCTGCTTTAATCGTTGGTTTTATTGTATGCCACCCACAGAGTCACCTTGTGTGACATGAGAGGCTATGTAAATTTAATAAAAAAATAAATACATAGAAGAAGAGATAGCTTCATGTAAGATGCAAATATACAGCACGCTAAAGACCTTCCATCCAAAGAAGATACATCACGAAACAAAAAAATATTAGTTAGATAAGAAAGGTGGTGCCACCACCTCAGTTTTAAACAGAATGGCTAACCTGATATTCTGACATACCAAAACTGAAAGAAGTGGAATTGCATTGTGGAAATTAAGTTATAGTTGAAAGAGCTGACATCCATTGAAATTAGAAATGCAGCCTCCAGGTATGCTAGCCGTGCTCCCTTGATATTGCATCTACTTGTTTATCAATTCTACTATGTCCTTAATTGGAGTATATCTAAAATGTCATATTTTTATTTAGAAATTTTGAGAGTTACCTACAGAATGGGATCCAAAAACATCTTTTCACATTCTCAGTGTGTCTCAGCGTAGTGAACCCTTTCCAGCCTTTGCACTTCAGGTCTCTTGGGCTTCAGCTCTTACTATTTGTAGCTGGAAAACCAGCCCGGAGGAGGGTTGAACTCCTAGACCGTTGTATGATTATGAAATGCATATGCTGTAGTTTTAGGGGCACCCAGAGACTTGGTTACTTTCGTCAGTCCCATGCAAATTATTTAATGAGTTGTTGTCCCACTCAATGTTATCTGTATCAAACCTTCTGCCTCAAGTAAATAAAAAAAGGAACTAGATCATCATCTCATTCAAGGAATCGTCACATTCTTTTTGTACTTCTGTCTTTACAGGACATTGAAAAGACCATGAGCACAGCCCTGAATGAGCTGCGTGAGCTTGAAAGGCAAAATACTGTGAAACAAGCACCCGATGTTGTCCTGGACACTCTTGAACCAATGAAGAACCCGCAAATTGGTTCGGTCAGTTCCGAACCTGCCAGTCCCCTTCATACCATCATGATCAGAGACCCCGATGCCGCTATGAGGCGGAGCAGCAGCTCAACCACTGAAATGATGACGACATTTAAACCTGCTCTCTCAGCCCGACTTGCAGGAGCTCAGCTGAGGCCCCCGCCCATGCGTCCCATCAGACCTGTTGTCCAGCATCGATCCAGTAGCAGTAGCAGCTCAGGAATGGGGAGTCCTGCCGTGACACCCACAGAGAAGCTCTTTCCTAACAGTTCTTCAGATAAATCTGGCACAATGTAGCTCTCGCTCTCGCAAAAGGAGAATTCTTTGGGAAAATGATGGATCATTCTGATCTTCATTTCTTTTGAGAAGGAAGCAGTATGATTGTACAAATGATGTCCTTAGAAGGAAAGACAGGGAAAATGTGACTCTTGTAAAAAAAAAAAAAGACGATATTTGGGATTGTAGAAGTGGTTTAAGGATTTACATATATAACAACTTTGCTGAAAATATTTGGTACTACACATTGTCATCTTATGTAATTACCACTGGAATATCCAAGCCTGTCTAGAAATATATATGAAACTTTATGTAGCCCAGTAACAATTTAATAGACTTACCTCACCCTTAGGTATCTGCTAGAGTGTGTTTTTGCCTGTGTGTGTGAATTACACAGCAACTATACATCAAGCAATAGACTATTGATCAGTTTGTGAACTGAATTTTCATATCAGTGCGGTTTGGCTTTAGAGTTACAAATGAAAAGAAACATTAGTTGTCCTGGAAATGCTGAATTTGTTTGGTGATGATGATGATCAATTCGGTTCTCATAGATGGGTGGATTTCTGTCTTCAAATTCATCTCTTAAAGACTGCTTCATTGGAATATGGAAACTTGTCATTTTCTGGTTGAAGAAGTACGCCAGATGTGAATGCAAACAGTAAAAAGTGGTACAATTTCCCCTTATATAAAAGGGAAATCTAGGATGTTTTGTATGTACTTCATGTTGTAGCACAGTATTACATGTGTACAAAAGAAACTCAACTCCCACTGTTTTCAAAACAGAAGAGGACTTTAACCTTTGGTTGATAACAATAAATAAATAGGCTACCTTATATAGTGGTTGAAATATTTTATTCTCTCATCTCCCTTTTGCTAATGATTCCTCTGGGGCGAAAAATCTGTTTTAATCTGGATTAAAACAGGTAAGGAGGGTTTTAATAAAATTATATTTCTTTAAAGTCCCTTAGCAGCATATAAGGGGTTTTCTGGGCCATATCTCCTTGCATGAACAGCATGATCCATACTTCACTGAGCTGGGCATATATCTGACCTGATAGGATGACAATTTGCACTTTCTCTACTGTACTATGTAACAATATACAGTGATTTGGGACCTACAGAAATAAAATTGGTCTCTATACTTTAATATAGGCAAAAAAGAAAGCAAAAAATCCCAAAACAACAACCAAGAATTCTAGCAATTTGCATGCTTGCCTTTTTTCTTTTCTTTTCACTGAACTCAAGGCTCTACTTGCTGCTTTTTAAAAATCAGCATTTATGATCAGATGTCTCTAGTACCAGCCCTTCAACTAGGATAGTTTTGTTTCCTTTCAATCAGTACACTTATATTTTTTAACATGGATAAATCTTACTGAAACTGCACACTCGGTTACATCTGCATGTCCCACTGCTTGGTACCTCTTGAATTTATTTTGCAATGGCCAGCTCTTGAAATGAAAGTAAATGTTTTCCCATTTCTCATTAGAGGTCAATTTTAGTGACTTCTGGGTAATTAATGACCTTGGATTTGCCTTGCTGTACGTTTAACTCATTGTATGCTTTCAGCCAAAATTTAATTTGTAAGCATTGCAATCCGTGTTGCCAAAGGAGGAAAATATATGTGTATTTATCCTCTGATTCCTTATACCATCTGTTTTCATAAATCGCATAGAAGAGGAACATATTCTGTGAAATAGCCTTTTCATCTATGACGTGAACATCCATGACATTTTGTGAATCTCATTTTCTGTATCCCATCTGTGAACACGCTTCATTTCATGAATCTTCCCCTTGCCTGTTCGAGCCTGTTTATATATTGCTGTACTTGCTTCCAGTATGAAAAATATCTGCTGAACTGTAATGTTTCTTCTTCATGCTAAATTTTAATTGCGGCCCTGTGACTCCAGATCCTTGCACTTAATAGATAATTCAGTATATTAGAAATGCATCAGTAAAAATGAGAACAACCTCCAATCCTGAAGGAATTTTGACCTTCTCATATATAGCGTGAAAGGAATGTATGTAGTTATTCTAATATTGTTCCTCAATATAATAATATAATGATAAATGGTGTTTATCTATATGTCTGCTAATGTAGTAGGCATTTTTAATGCCATGATTAGTTAACCGTGCTAGTTTTTCATTTATGAAATTCTTTTACTCCCCCCTCCCAAATTACCTACGTGTCCCTGAGACTTCCTTAGCATAGGAACAGGCCCTTGTTCATGGGTTCCCAACCCCAGTCCGTGGATCGGCACTGGTCCGTGGCATGCCACGCAAGAAAAAGGGCCATACAAACGAATGAAGCCCTATCTGCAGGATGCAGGCAGCACACAAAACCACGCCACCTCCGATCCACAGAAAAAGCTCTCTCCACGGAACCGGTCCCTGGTGCCCCAAAGAGTTGGGGGGCCTCTTCCCTAGTTTATTATGACCACAAATTGAATATTCCATTTGTGGTAGTAATGAACCAACAAATGTAGTTTTTGCATAGGTTGGATATTGCAAAGTGGGACAGGTGGGAAAGGGAGAGCCATTTGGCAAACTGTTCTATTTTCATTGCCAGTAATATTTTTTCTTACTTTGCTTTATGGAGAAGAGATGATTTGATTACATTTGTGTGTGTGAGACACATATTTTTGAAAATGATGAGAGCCGAAGAATTATCCGAAGGTTTACTTTTCTCCTTAAAGATAGGATACATTATACCTTTTGTTAAATTATTTTTGTTTCTATTTTATATTGGTTGTTAGAGATTGTTGTTGTTGTTTTTTTAAAAAAACCTCTTTAAGTGCCTTTTGAGCACCGGAACAAATCTTTGGATTAAATGTGCTTGGAAGAGATGGACATATCAAAATAATCTCTTGTAAAGTTTCTTCCATTTTCTTATAAGAACAAGGATTGCCTTTAATTTTTAAGAAAAACCCTATTCTGTCTTGTCAAATTGGTGTTGACTATTAGGAATTGCGAAAGAGTCCTTTGTCCAACTCTTCGTAGTTTTAAATATCAAGACTTGGAATGAAGCTGATGAAGTGACCACACTTCCTGATAGGAAATTCTTGTGTCCCTGTTGCATAGGCTTCAGTTGGCAGCAATTTCTCTTTGAAACATATTTTGTTCTGCAGAAGTGCCATTTCCTGATTGTCATGCGCAAGGGAAATTCTTGATAGATTCATCTCTATATTTTCAGACACATTTGGGAATGGCTTGGCCCAACCCAGCAAAGATTTCAAGGGAGAATGTAAAATGCATACAAGTACAAATGGGAAGAAAATGTGTTGGTGTGTATGTGTGTAAGAGAAAGGGAAGTGGGAAACACATGTTAACTCACTTTTAAAGTGGAAAAATAAAGTTTCTTTTACTGACTAATTCTTTAGTCCCCCCCTCCCAATGCTATTTGATGAGAATGCTAAGTAAAGATGCTATTACTGTTGAGAATATCCCTGTAGCTAAATAATGACACTATTTCTGTCCTTAATGATAAATAATGAGAATATTCCTGTTGGCTGACATTGAACCAAACCCAGACATTAGATAGAAAGCTAGGAAAATTCACCTTAACCAACTCACCATGACCAATTTGCCACAGCCACCTTCCCATGGCCAACTTCCCAGGAATAACTCACTGTGGGACAAGAGTTACACTAATATCAAAGAAACGGTGGAATAGAATCATTAAAGAAAGGGTGCAAAAGGAGGGACAAGATGAAATGTTAATTTTAAAAAAGTTAAAACATTTTAAAAATTATTTTAAATAATTGAATTGTTAAATAGTCCCACAGTGAGTTGGCCATGGTGAGTTGGCTATTGCGAGTTGTCCCTTTCTGAGGAAGAGAGGATGGGATTTGTATAATTTATAGAAATTGTATGAAGAAAATGCAAGACCACACATTTTTACGTAAGAACTAGGAGTGATGGACTTGATGCTGTCCACCAAGGCAAAGTAACTGACTCTTCCCATAAATGTATGTCATGCTTAGTTGGAGTTACTTTAGCTTACAACGAGGGAAATGACTTATTTCTTTTCCTAGCCTGTTCTCTTATCTTATAACCTGTGAAGGCACTCTTTTCGTTCAGCCAAGTGAAATATGTTATGGTGCTGACTTAGAAGCAATTCCACCTGCCCTTATATTATTGATGTACAGAAACTGCTATAAGCAAACTATGTAAATGTTAAAAGATTCTTTAATAATATAAGGACTGTGCACTTTTCTTTTTTTAGACTAAACAATTCCCCATTTGTTTTGGAAAATCTGATATTTTGGACTATATTATCAGTGCTGCATTTTTCATAGTATGGCGATAGGCCTCCTGAATCCAGTATGCTTCTGAGTGGCTGCTTCTTGTTGTTGCCAGAAAACTCTAGGAAACTGCTGGTTGGCTGCCCTATATAATGATTGTTGTCCCTCTTATGAATATTGTCTCTGTAATGTATGATTTTAAAAAAAAAGTCCATTCAGTTAGAGTATCTGATTGGATCCTATGTTATGTATGCTATAATGCCATGTAGATCAAACCACTGGTTGGGTACAGACTCATCCTGTTGAATAAACAGTTTACCTTTTCTCAAAATATTATTCTGGTCATGATTTAATAGTCACTAGTGTTCTGTAGCACATGTATTTATTTATAAAAATACAACTACTTGGGTAGATGTAAAGCAGATAAAATGAATAAAATCGACATCCAACTTCACGAACACCCAAGAATGTACACTTAATAACTTAAATAATTGAAGCCGTCGTTATGCCAATTTCTCATATTCTTTCAGAAATAAATCCCAGAATCAATATTTATAGCTGAGAAGGAAGAACATAAAAAGTAATACTGTAATGATATTGGAAAAAGTGAGGCAAATGGGAAAATGGACGAGGCATGAATTCTGAAGAATAGCCACCTCAATATTTTATTCCTCTATAACTAGTTTTAAAGCAAACTTTTAACAGAAATCTATTTAGAAATAGGATGATTACTTTTCTACTGTCATCTTCAAAGCTGTTGAGTTTGTCAAATTCTGTTGCATTCTGGAGCCTCAACTTCTAGAGTGTCATAAAAGTAAGGCAATTATTGTCTACCCTAGCTTTATGTGATCTATTGCAATGCATTGGACTGTAGAAATTTGCAAGTTTCAAACTCATGTTGATCAACCCATCTAGCAGGATTTAGAATTCAAGACTGATATTTCAGCAAATGTTCAATCCCTGCCTTCCCCCCGCCCCTCTTAAATGGCCTTAAAAATAAGCCTCAAAGACAATACCATTTTAGACATTTTAAGAATATTTTTTTAAAAAACTTGGGTTGCATAGAAGGCCTATGCAGCAGAGTATTGTTCATTCATGTTGTTGCTTCATTCATGGGTTGGATAAGCATGGAATATGGTTGTCCCAAAAGTGCTTTTTTAGGAGGCAATTGGACTTCGTTTTTTTTTCTTTTGAAGATGTTTTCCTTCTCACCCAAGAAGCTTTTTCAGCTTCAGAGCTGAAGAAGCTTCTTGGATGAGAAGCAAAACGTCTTCAAAAGAAAAAACAAAGTCCTGAAAAAGCACCTTTGGTACAACCATGACTTAGATGATTGAGAATCTCTATAGACCCCTATGTAATATGGTCCCTTTTAAAAATGAACTCATAAAAATTGTAGCCGTCAGCTACAATGGATTTACAACTGTTTGCTTATGAAAACTTCAAAGTTACAGCGGAATTCAAAAAAGCTACTTTTCACACATCCTTGATAGTACAACTGCTGCACCCTCCCCCCCTATGGTCACATGATTGCATTTCTGGTGCTTGGCAACTGGCTCACATTTATGACTGATTGCAATGCCACACAGTTGTGACCAACTTTTTTTTTTTTACTATTTTCTGGTCAAAATACACCCATGTTTTTTTGGATTTGCTTAATGACCACTTGGTTCTCAGTAACTTGCTCTATGAATATTGCAGAAATGGTTTCCAGTCATGTGGTGCCTCGATTTACAACTGCAATGACTAATGACTGCAATTCTGGACTCAATTCTGGTGAAAAGTCGCTGTCTACTGTATATTTGAGGAAAACACTGCAGTGCTTATTATATAGACAGAGCACAGGGCTCAGGATATGGTTGTTTATTTTAAATGTTTGGTTTCCATCCCTTCTGAATGTTGTATGATTACTGTCGCGTGAAGGGAGAGCGCAGAAGGCTTCATTGGCCCTATCTTATTCTTAGTACTTTCTTTTTGTGAAACAGGAAGTTTAAATTGAAGAGAATATATGCAGCTCAGGGATGAACAGTTATACTGTGTGTTGTACCGTATGTTGTACTGAATGTTGTATTCTTAACAGCCATTATGTAGGACAGACAGGCAAAAGACTAGCAGTGTGCAGCCATGAATACCAAGTAGCAGTCAGAAGACACAATTAAAACTCCTTAAACTCACAACACATGTATAAGATTCAATTATAATTTCAACTGGAAAACTGGGCATCCTATACCAAGCTAAATACCTGGAAAAGTGTAGGGAATTCCTGGCAGCTTGGCATTTTGACAAATCAGTCATCAATAAACACACAAGAGTAAACCATATTTAAACACCATTCAAAAGAGGCAATAAAAAACATCTAAGAAGGAATAAAAATCCTGGATGCATTTTTTTAGCAGCCAACACCCAGATAAGCAAGGATTAATACCAGACAAATAAGCAGAGAACAATACTGTAATCAAGAAACTACCAAAGAGAAAAATATACCCCCACCAAAGTACCGTATATAAATAGGGAGGGAAACCCATATTTACCCACACTCGTGATGTTACCTAGTTAGGTAATGAAACATCTGCAAGAAAATAAATTCAAAAAGTACGAAGTACTTCACAGGAGGTTTAGTGTTTGAAACATGCACGAATCACGGAGGTTTCCTGCATAGTTTGGTTTTGGGAGGACTACAGTTCTCAGTCCCAAGGGAAACTATTTCAGTACGTGGAGATCTATGGGGCAGGATCCGACAGTTCATCCCTGCTATGGTAATCCCATGGATTAGTTATGAAATATCTGAATAATATACTGTTATTATAGGATGTCAGTAATGCTTTCACATTGCTAGCAGTATTTCAGATTTAATTCTAAAAAGTACTGAAGAGTATACAGGACCAAAATGTAATAACTGTTACAAAGTTATTAAATAGCTGCACCTTTTCATGATGAGCTTATGTAGCAGCCCTCTATAACCAAACATCTTTTCTTTTTCCTATTTCAGCTTTTCACATTTAACAGAGCCCTTGAATTAGAGATGTCAATCTAGCTATTTGTTTTTCTCAGATTGGTTTTTCTCAGATTGGAACAAAATTGTGTTACAGCAATGTAATCTGAACACCAAAGCCTGAAAGAACTATAAATGATATTTACTGAAACACAAAGTGGCTAAAAGAAGTGGATCACAAAGCAACCATTCTAAATGCCACATTTTTCAGACATTAAGATGCACCTTCCCCACCTCCTCCCCAAAAAGAGGGTGAAAATTTGTGTGCATCTTATACACTGAATGTTGCCCCACCCACCCCCACCAGAGGCCAAAAAGGCACACATGGAGGCAGCAATGGTATGTGGCAATCCCTGCAGCCTAGAACAGCTGATTGAGGGTATTCCACCAGTCCAATCCACCTGCCAATCAGCTGTGCTGAATCAGGCTGCAATAAGTACTAAAGTTGACCTGGCTGGTCAGAGTTTGCAGCAGTAATCATATTCAAAAAGCAAAGTAACAGATTCAGCAGGATTCAAAATAATAGTAATATACAATACATTATCAAAAGCAGGTTTTCCAAGGTAGCAGTAAAGACAAGCAGAACACAAGTAGTTTCACTTTCAGTTGTCGGCTAAGCCTGTCTCCTTCCTGTCTCCTTGTTGCTTACACAACAAATTTCAGAATCCAAATAGCCCTCATTGGCTGACTTAGTTGCTATGCCTATTTATTGGGTGACCTTGTTACCATGTGTCAGCTGAATACCATGGATGCTGGTAGGCAGAGGCAGAATTTTTTTTTTCTTATTTTCCTTCCCAAAAACTAAGTCTTATACTCCAGACTGTCTTATACTCTAAAAAATACAGTACATTCATTCATTTAATGAATAAATGAAAATTGGAATTAGCTGACGCACTTGATAGTTATTTAAAATTATTATGACATATTTCATCCTGTTGGATTTCAGAACATTTCAGAATAATGGACTGAGCATCGTATGTGTATAGCAAACATATCAATTTATTTGAATGCTTGGGAGAACCTCTATGCATTATAAGGTTATCCAGACTTAGATGCTTTCGCATAAAACTGACTCAATTTAACAACATTTACTCCCAGATAAGTAATTGCAGATGTGTAATCTTGATCATAAATCATGAAATGAGTTACGCCAATTGAATTTGATGATACCTAGTTTGTAGCAGGCATTTTAAATTTATTTAACATACAGTTGTGGTCAAAATTATTCAACCCCCACTGAAATTGAGTGTTTTGGCCAGTTTGACATTGATTTTGATCAT
>JAPKID020002945.1:0-12803 GCA_026931265.2 Tropidonophis doriae
CTGTTTTTTAAACTGTAAAATTAGGGGGTCGTCTTATACGCCCGGTCGTCTTATACGCCGGAAAATACGGTAGGTCAAATTAAATGAAACACTAGTTAAACAATTATAAATTCTATCAATGGCTTAAAAATTTTGGAATTGTTGGGTGAGGAAACCATCTGGATGTAGATTTAAATAGTGGGTAACCTGTGTGTCCGTCCCCCCCATGTCCCATGATTGCATTTTGTGTGCTATGCAACCAGATTACATTTACTGTTGTTTGTAGCATATGTTTTTTTTTACCAGCATTTACTTCTGGTTTCCAACAAAAACTATCCATTGCAGACAATGCAGCATTCACTTCACGACCACCACATTCATTTAATGACTGCTGCAAAAAAATGTGGTCAAATTGGTCACATGAGTGTCTTGATCATGACATACAATAGAAAGTCCAGGTTCTATTAGAATTGTAAGTCAAGCATTAGCTATAGATGACTTATGCCCACTGTTTGTATTTAGAGAGAAAGCAATTGAATGGGACCGCTGTAGAACCCAAATGTTTGCCCCCTCCCACATACCATATATTTGAAGATTAAGACGCGCCGGAGTATAAAACGCACCAAGGTTTTGAACAGGGAAATTTTAAAGAAGTCTTGCACTCTGCAAACCTCCCCAAAACAGCCCATTTTTCGCAAAAATGGGCAATTTTTGCAAAAAGCCCCCCCCCTTTTTTTTCTCCCAAAAAGGGCATGGATAGCCTTTGGGAGGCTCCTGGGGGGAGGGCAAAACTGAGCAAAAATTGGCCCATTTTTTGCTCATTTCTGCCCTCCCCAGCCCCCAGGAGCTCTCTGAAGGCCTCCTAAAAGCTATGCACACCCATTTTGGTGAAGGGGGCGGGGTTTCTAGAGGCAAAAAATGTGGTGTTCAGTGTATAAGGTACACCCAGATTTTCAGCCTCTTTTTTGAGGGAAAAGGTGCATCTTATACTTACTATATAAATACAGTACTTAACAAGACAAAGTTGCGATCCAGGAAACAATCCTGCATTTTCCATTTGATTTTTAACAACCATCCATCTGATTTGTAGCTGTTGAGTGGTACCTCATTTAATTTGTTAGTAAGTTTGGCTGATATTTCAGGACATGACACAGTTTAATAAAAACCAGAAACATTCTGCTTTGCTTGCTTTGAATAAACTATTGCAGAGAAAAGCTAAAAAAAAACCCCACCCTTATCTAGATACATACTTTGCTTGTTTGTTTATTTATTGTAGCAAGGAAGCTTAATAGCTGAGTTTTCTTACGAAGAAACTATCAACTCTAACCCAGTCATTGTTTAGAAAAATGTGTCTGCTGGAAACATTTTTATTATTATTACTATTTTCTGCAGCATTTGTTTTTTCTAACGTGACAGTCATCAGTTTCTGTCTGATGCATAACTATGAAAATCTGGTAGTATGGGTGAAAAATGGATTACTGTTCGAATTGCAAGTGATCAAAAAATTATCCATATAGCATAAAAAATCCCAAAGATGAAAGATGAGATTTTCAGTGGTGTTTTTTACTGTGTGGATCCTGCCATAGGGAAGGGCAGACGGTTATGAATATATTTATCCAGGAAGCATTGATCCAGTTTTAGGCAGTAACTGTTTGGCATTGAGGAGGATCAATTTTTATTGGATTCTTGGAAATGCAGAAAGACAATAGCCATCTGCTGCTTCGAAGACTACGTTGTATTGTTTCAGTCAGAAAGATAAGTAAATCAATCTGGGATCTATGTACATGTGTGTGCATGTATTTAAAAATGTTCTTCCTAATTTTGGCTCTAGCTAAATACAAATAATCGGTCAGAATAAAAATAACTAAAACTCCAGCTTTAAAAAAGGCATCTAAAAAGTCTGGATAAAAAGAAATGTTTCTAAACCCTTCCAACACTGCTTCAGCACTTAATAGTTCCATAGATTAGATCACAGGTGTCAAACTCAATCGCGTCACTGTGACATATCAAGGTTTTTTGCCTTTGTGGAGCTGGAGGGCGTGGCCTGCACATGATGTATCTGGCCTACAGGTGTCCAGTTTGACACTAGATCTTACCACATAAAAGGTGGGGAAAAGATAGACTGAGTGGAATTAGTGCTTCCACAAATAATTTGGACAGAGTTGCATAGGACTTTATAAACTACAGTAAGTTGCTTGGAGTAAGCTTAGAACAGTAATGGCTAATCTTTTTTGGTTCGCGTGCCAAAAGCGGGGGGAGTGCAGGGGGGTCATGCATAGACATGCCAATTATACCCATAATTCTCTGTGAGCAACGCCCTGCTTTTGGCATACTTTTTTCGCCCTGTGCAGGCTCCAGAGGCTTTCTAGGAGCCTGGGGAGGGTGAAAACAGCCTCCCTCCCCCACACCTCCAGAATTTCAGGAGCTTCCCTGAAGCCTCCAGAGGGCGAAAAACGGCCTCAAAAGAAGGCCTAAATCAGCTGGCCAGTGCACACATGTGCACTAGTGCTGACAGGGCAACGCCTTACGTGCCCTAAGAAATGGTTCCGCATGCCACCTGTGGCACCTGTGCCATAGGTTTGCCATCACTGCCCTAAAGAATCTGGGAAATTGCAATTTGAGGAGTTTCCATGCATTTTCTGAAAGCATTGTCTGAGGGAAGACCACAGTGTTAAGTCACCTGCTTAAGTAGGACATTTGTCTGGTGAAATAACTCTCTGTTGATTAGTTTTATGGCTCTCTATAAGTAGTCCTTGACTTTAGTTATTTGCCTCTGCATGTAGTCCTCAACTTACAACAAACCCCAAAATAGATATGATTTAGAGTCGAAGTTCTGATGCGCAGTCCCCCATTGCATTTATGTGATTGTATTTTGGGAGTTTGGGGAGCCCATATTTACAGCTGTTTGCCGCATACTGTGGTCATATCACCATGATTTATGACATTTTGGTTGGAAATTGGTGTTTGCTTCCAGTTTCCAGCACAAAATGCCCATCGAAGACAATGGGTTTACTTAATAATCATGACTATTCATTTAATGATAACCACAAAAAAGCTGTTAAATTGGGTTGGTCACATGATGACAACTGAATGACTGGCATGATTTATGACCATAATTCCAGGCTCAATTATAGTCATAAATTGAGGACTACCTGTAATTGATAAATTGGCATCAAGTTTAGAACATTTTAAAGAATTCTGGGAGTTGAAGTTCACAAGTCTTAAAGTTGCCAAGTTTGGGAACCCCTGTTTTAAAGCAAATAGCACATGCTTTCTGATGATTTACACCTCTATCATAGCAAGTATTCTGTTTTATTTATATAAGAGAATGCTTTTTCTAACTTGGTCTTTGCAAGGTCTTACATGCCTTTAAAAACTAATCATCATCATGTTTAGTTATGGGTGCTATTTGGGTCAATTAAATAACATTTCCATATTTGCAAAAAACATGGTAGGAATATTTTAAAAGTTCTTTTTGGTTTCAGCAACCCACAGACCTTTTCCATTTCTGGGCTGGGGATGTAAACCAAGGCCAATCTCCTCCAGAGTAAGTTTTGGATTGATCTTTTTTGCAACCAGCATGTTTATGTCTATCTCTGGAGCATTTTCTGCTGAATTGCTACTTTTATATGTCCTCCCTTTCTTCAGTATCAAGCCCATCCTCCAGGCCCCATATTCCATCAGACCAATTGCACCATCACCTGCTGCCCCAGGTAAGGATTACTCCTATTTCCATCACCCATTTGTTACCTTACAGGTAGTCCTCAAAGAACAACTATCCCTTCAGCGACCGTTCCAAGTTACGATGGCGCTGAACAAAGGGGACTTACAACAGGTCCTCGTCGTAGTGACCGTTGCAGCATCCACATAGCCACGTGGTTGTAATTCAGATGCTTGGCAACCAATTTGCAGTTATGATGCTGCAGCTTCCTATGATCATGTGATCACCATTTGTGACCTTCTCTGCTGGCTTCCAATAAGCAAAGTCAATGAGAAAGCCAGCAGGAGATAGCAAATGGCAATCCCATAAACATGGGAAGCTATAACCATGCAGGGTTGGCCTAACAATAGCAACTTGGACTGCCACAACTGACTTCATAAGTCAATGTGATCATATAATGTCACTCTTTATAACTGTATTGTTTGCTGGTCCCAATTACCATTATTAATGACTATCATTAAATAAAGACTGCCTATACTACTAAACATGGGGATGTGTTCCATTAGCCACAAGTTTTTTTCTCTTGGCGTTTCAGGTTATCCCACCACCCCAGAGATGGGCTCTTGTCTTTCCAGCACAGCTACCTCTTGGCCAAGTAATCATATTGGTACAGAAACACTTCGACTGGTGGAGTTTACTGCTTTTATGGAGTGGCAGAACGAACTTCCTATGGTAAAACCAGTGCACATGTGCCCCTTCAATGCTCCCTTGCTGTTACCATCTGCTAAACTTGGTTTGAAAAGTTTGAGGAATGGTAAAACTGACTATAAGATTAAAGCTAGAGAAATGATGCTTAGTCTTGCTTGGTATGTGAAACTCAGTAGCTAATTTGGGAGAGTTACAGTCTTCCTACCTAATGCTCCAGAGTCATTAAGAGAATCATAAGAAAAACAATATTCCTTAGTTCATCCAGGAAAGACAGGATAAATAGGATAGAATTCTTGAAGGAAAGATAGGTTATCACAATCAATTAGAATGAATTGGGAACAAAGGTAAAGGAAACCGATAGAGTAAAGATAGAATTTAAGCTTTAAGATGCTAGCAGGTCCATTACCATCTGGAAGTCGAACCTGAAAAATTGTACAGTGTAAAACCTAATTGTCTGATTTTGGCATGAAGTTTGGGATGAAAATGTTAGCTTAGAACTACGTAATAGTAGGTAAATGTACTTATGTATTATGCTAAGGATCATATGCTTAAAACCATGATTTATTGAGCACATCATAAAGAGTTGGTTTCACCCAACGCATTAAGGCAATGTTTCTCTATCTTGGCAACTTGGAAACATGTGGATTTCAACTCCCAGAATTCAGCATTGGCTAAGTTCGGGGAGTTGAAATCCACATGTCTTCAAGCTGCCAAGATTGAAAAACCTTGCACTAGGGTCTGAAAGCATGAATTTCAAACAAAAAAAGCTGGATTCATACAAATACAGATCCAATGTGCAGATGCTGTTTTTAGCTAACTTCTGTCTCTCAATTCACTTCTGCGTGTATGAAAACTATGCTGGTTTAGCAAGTTTATCTGGAAAAAAAAACACTTCACCTATCTCAGGGGTATCAAACTCATGACCCCGGGCCAGATGCATCATGCCCACCCCCAGTTTACCAAAGGGGGGAAAAGTCCTGATACGTCATGTGACGATTTATTTTTATTTATTTTATTTTAATTAGACTTCTATACCGCCCCCTCTCCCCAAGGGGACTCGGGGCGGTGTACAGGTAGAATTAAAACTATAAGAAAAACACAATACTATATACAGAATAAAACAAGAATTAAATAACCCTGTACCCAATAAAAATTTAAAAAACCCATAAACCCAATTAAAACACTTTAAGGTTGCAGCATAGGGGAGGAAGAATAAATCAAACCAGGCCATGCCACGATGACATGATGACATAGGTTTGAACCCTGACCTATCTCATGGCCACTTAACTACACTAAAAGTTCATTCCAGGGTCTCTGAGGGGTTCCAAGTTGGAAAGGCTAGGCCTATTAATGCCAGTATGTTTGAGAGAGATGCCATTGCATGCAGATTTTGAAATTGCTGAATGAGACCCAAGCTTGCAATAGTGTAATGCCCTGCCGTCACCAGTAAATAGCATCCTTTCCCTCTGGTGCATCTTTGCATTCAGAGTGGACACACTTTCTGGCATGCTTCTCCTGCCTCTCAGCAGTTTCCTGATAACTCCAGAAAATAGTTTGTGAGATAAGGCCGGCTATGTTCATCCGACAGCTCTCTGGCTTCCTTTTCTCTTCTTCATAGTTTAAGGAGCAGCATCGTTTTGTTCACATTGACCCAATGCCCACCTGTGAGCCACCCTTGGAGATGGTGGACATACGCCAAATCTATGACAAATTTCCAGAGGAAGGAGGTGGACTGCGGGATCTGTACGATCAAGGCCCTTCTCATGCTTTCTTCTTGGTCAAATTCTGGGTAAGAACTCTTTTGCTCATTGAATTCCCAAATCATCAGGAATACAAGCAGGCTCCCCTGGGACTTATGATCAGAGCTTGCGTAAAACAGTGTATCTCGTTGGTATTACCTTGTTTCCCCAAAAATAACACCTCCTAATAGATAATAAGCCCAATTGGGCTTTTGAGCGCATGAGCTCAAATAAGCCCTCCCCCAAAAATAAGCCCTCCCCGAAAATATTGCAACATAGCAGCAGCTACTAGGTGACCATGCTCATTGCCTCCTGCACCTCAAAAATAATAAGACTTCCCCAAAAATAAGGCCAAGCGCTTATTTCGGGGGTCAAAAGAAAATAAGACCCTGTCTTATTTTTGGGGAAACACGGATAGCAGGGTTCAGCAGATAGATTTGGAGCAGAGACAAGCAACCAATCTGATGCATTCCAGATGCTTTGGATTTTGAACCCTATCTGCTCTTAATTAGTATGGCAAGTAGCAAGGACTTGTAGGAGTTGTAGTTCAAAAATTTGCAAGTTGTTTATCCAGGTTTAAGATGTTCTGAGCTGGTAGTTAGGTTACACAGGTACTCTTCAACACAGGACTACATTTGGCCCAAACATTTCTGTTGCTAAGCTGTTAAATAAATTTTGCCATGTTTTACTATCTTTCTTGCCCCAGTTGTTAAGTGAATCAGTGCAGTAGAAAAGTTAGTAACATGGTTGTTGAGTGAATCCTGCTTTCTCATTGACTTGGCTTGTCACAAAAGGCAATAAAATGACCTCAGGACACCGCAACTGTCATAAATATGAATCAGTTACCGAGCGTCTGAATTTTGATCACATCAGGATGGGAATATTTGTAAATGTAGAAAATAGTCGTAAATCCCTTTTTTTCAGTGCCGTTGTAAGTTTGAGGGTGACTAAGTGAACTGTTGTAAGTCAAGGACTACCTATATTTGAAAATAATCATTCGGCACCTCTCAAAATGGCTTGCTGCAACACATATGTGCTTGTTGATTAACAGCAGCCATCAAGTCATTCTCAAGACTGAGTTTAAAACTAAGCTAATGAATTAAACAACTTCTTTTTGGTTGGTGTTTGACCTCAGTCCAAATCTCTTTTCAATTATGAAGAGTGACAATCCTCAAGTCCTTCTTCCTTACAGCTAGTAAATTAGAAACAGGGAGGCTTTGTCAATAAAACTGTTGCTGAGATATTTGGATGCTGACCCTGGGTATAATTAAAAGTCACCTTAGACAACTTCATATCAAGAACAAATGTTAGAACTGTTGGATGCATTAAAACTTTATACTACTTTTCCCAGCCACATATCCCCTCTTCCATAATACAGTGCTCCAAATCACATCCTCGTGTTCAAATAACATCATTATTTTTAAAATCAACAACAGGTGAATGTAATGTAAGATATTTATCACTTGTGCTAAGTACAAATCAGAAATAATTTTTCCTTCTGCTTTTGTTATTTACGCTTTTCTTAAGACTCTCGGATATATGCTGTACTTAATCCAGAATTCTATACAGGCAGCCTTTGACTTACAACAATTTGTTTAGTGACTGTTCATAACAGCACTCCAAAAAAAAGGTTATTTATGACCTCTTTTTGCCCTTACAACTGTTGCAGCAACCCCGTGGTCATGTGATCTAAAAAAAGAGACACTTGGCAGCTGGTCTTTATGTGTTCTGGGATCACAGGCAAGTCAGTGGGCGAAACTGGATTTGCTGAACCACCATATGAGTCACTTAACTGCAGTGATTCATTTAACAAAGATGGCTAAAATCATTGCAAAGTTGGGCACGTCTCACTGAACAACCTCTTCGCTTAACAACAGAAATTCTGGTCCCAGTTGTGGTTGTAAGTTGAGGACTACTTGTATTCTGTAAGAAAACGATAAGCAGGGCCGTTACAGTGAGCAATGTCTTTTCCCCTGCTGTTTGCTCCCAGCTTCTGAAATAAATAGATATGTTGCTTTAATAACTGGGGATGCCATTGCACTACTCTAGAGCAGGGGTCTGCAACCCCTGATCCTCAGCCCACTACCAGGCCGTGCCGTGTTTGGAATTGGTGGGTGGCTGGGTGGAGCACATGCATGCACATGAAGCTCAACTTGTGCATGCAACAGGCTGATGGGCATGCCCACCAGCCTGGCTCTTGCTCAAATTCAGCTGCATACATGTACGCCAGCCTGCCACTCATGTATTGAGCTTCACGTATGTGTGCCCGTGCACTGCTTGTGAAAACCATTCCTCTTCTCCTCTCCCCAGCTGGCCCACAAAGGTTGGGGACTGCTGCTTTAGAGACTAACACTCAATAATCTTTGTCCCAACTTTGCATCAGTTGTTAAAAGCAGTTCTGATTCTGTTTTCCAATCTCTTGCTCTAGGCTGACCTAAGCTTTTCCCTCCTTGGAGAAGAACCTGGAGGCACAGGAGGGGCCTTCTATGGGGTGAGCAGTCGATACGAGGGCCCACGGGCTCTGACTCTCAATTGCACCTCCAAAGTCTGCTCGTTTGGCAAACAGGTGGTGGAAAAGCTGGAGGTGGGTGAGGTGAGGGTGGAGCTCTGAGACTGAGGGCAGAGATGAGGGTGGCCATGTTGGGACAAGCCAGGGTGGGATGTGGGGAGCAGAGTGTTTAAATGTATAGCTAAGAAACCCACCCATGGAATGTCACGGCTGTTGCATGCAACTGTGCTAAAAGCTGCCTTGTTCCAAGTCTGTTTACCATATTTGGCCTGTGCACAACATTATCTGGCCTTGGCTTGCTGAGGCAACATCCAGGAGAAAGAGTTTAGGAGATAGGAAGTGTGGACAAAACCTGGAACATCTTATCTGATTACGTTGTCTCAGCTAGGAAATGTCACCATTTTAATTCTAATCAACTTCTGGGGAGTTTATCATAAAAAAGATGTGGAGACTCTAGAAAGAGTGTAGAGAAGAGCAACAAAGATGATTAAGGGACTAAAACATATAAAGAACAGTTGCTGGAACTGGGTATGTCTAGTTTAATGAAAACAAGGACCAGGGGAGGCATGATAGTGTTCCAATATCTCAGGGGCTGCCACAAAGAAGAGAGAGTCAAACTATTATCCAAAGCACCTGAGGGCACAACAAGAAGCAATGGGTGGAAACTAATCAAGGAGAGAAGCAACTTAGAATCGAGGAGAAATTTCCTGACAGATAGAACTATTAATCAATGGAACAACTTACCTTCAAAAGCTGTTGATGCTCAGCCACTGGAAATTTTTAAGAAGATATTAGATAACCCTTTGTCTGAAATGGTATAAGGTTTCCTACCTAAGCAGGGGGTTGGACTAGAAAACCTCTAAAGTCCCTTCCAACTCTGTTATTGTAATACTAAGTCCTAAGGATGAATGAGTAAATGCACTAATGTGCCTATCATTCCTGTCACATTTTATTTTATTTTTCATTTTGCTCATTCGAATTTGCAATTTTTATTTGACAAATAAATAAAATAAAAATAAATAGACACAAAGATATGGGTTTTTTCTCTCTTTGTTCATTGGGTAGAGGCAAAATCTGTACCACTTTATATGAGTTACGGTGGCACAGTGGTTAGAATGCAGTACTGCAGGCTGGCTGCCAGCTACTTGCAATTTGGCAGTTCAAATTTCACCAGGCTCAAAGTTGACTCAGCCTTCCATCCTTCTGAGGTGGGTAAAATGGGGACCCAAATTGTTGGGGGCAATAGCACTGTAAAGCGGTATATCAGTTTAAGTGCTATTGCTATTGCTATTTTGGAATCTGACTTCCAGAGTTGGCAAAAGAATTGTAGTCTGGAGCGACCACACAAATTTCTTTGTGCCTGATCTTAGAAGATATAGAATGGGTGAAGGAAATTATCAATAGGAGAAACTTCGCTAGGAACTCCTCTGGGGATCTCCTTGTAATTTCTTTTGGTTTCCTCAGTCCTTCTCCAAGAGAAAGTTCAGAATTCTCAATACAGAGAACCAAACTATGGCTACTTTTCATGCTGTGAATGTCTTGGTCTAGACTAGTCTTTCTAACACTTGTGCTCTTTACCTGTCCTGGAGTTTAATTCCCATAATCCCTCAGCCAGCAAGATCATAATCTGTTCTGATTGCTGATCCATCATATGAGGGGGCATCATAATTAAACCAGGCCATATTGAAAGTGACTTCTACATAATAATCTCTTTTTCCATCTTAAACAAACAAAACCCCAGGAATTGATTCATTTTGGGCTTGGGCAGGAAAGGCTTTCAGATCAAAGGCATTGTTTAAAAAAAACTGAGCTCAAAAGCCACTAATTATTTTTAGGCCATAAACATATGCTGATATAGTGAACTCCAAGGGTATAATACGTAACAAGTTTTGAATTGGTTTTATGTTACAGATTATTTTTTGACAGAAAATTATCATACCAAGAATTGGGTGGGCTGATCGTTTCCGGCCACCGGAGGCATCGGACGAGTCTCCGACTCGCCCGCCGCTTGCTCTGTCTGGTGGACCCTTCGGGGGCTATGGGGGCTCTTTAAGGGCGCCCTACCGCACGAGCGGCATGCGGGGATCCCCATCCAGGCATAGTGCCAGGTGGGGGTTGGGGGGGCGAAAGGCGATCCCGTTTCGCTTGAGGAGCCAGGAGACGGAATGCGGGGGGAGAAATCCCATTTGTCTTCGCAGCGCTGGAGCTACATAAATCTTGGAGCTGGCTGACATTTGGGGCTGTGGAAGGCATCGAAGCTTTAGGACTTGCTGCACGGTGTGTGTGAGTTACTTGCTTTAAAAAAAAAAAATTCCCCAGCTGCTTTTCATTACGTTCTGGACAGAAGATCGAGAGGGGGGAGTTTACAAACACCCCCTCGGAGATTTTGCGGATTTAAAATGCCTCCCGGGCTTGGGGGAGGAGAGAAAGTGCTTGCTTGATTAACTGAAGGTGAAAGATTTTTTCTTGTGGGTTAGTTGCTGTAACAATGTATTTGATCTTGGAAGCAATGAAAACTACTCCCACCAGCTCAGTTTGAATACCTAACGGTGGAAGAAAATGGCGCTTTCTTGTTCCCGATGAGAATTTTCACTTTACGATGCAGGCATTTCATTTTTGTTATTAGCTTGGAAAATTTATGGTTAATTTCTGCTTGTGACTTTTTGGGTCTCTCCAGATGGTTTTTACTGGTTCGGGAAAACTGATTCAAATCGTCCATGCCGGTTCACCCAAACTGGTCCAAACCGGTCGAATTTCACCCCTGCTCCCTCCTCTTATTTTCCTCACAAAAACAACCCTGTGAGGTGGGTTGGACTGAGGGAGAGGGACTGGCCCAAAGTCACCCAGTCAGCTTCCACGCCTAAGACAGGACTGGAACTCAGAGTTTCCTGGTTTCTAGATCAGCACCTTTAACCCCCTACACCAAAGTGGCTCTCGGTTTGCCTTCCTACAGTAAGAATGTAATACTCTGTCTCTTACATTCATAGAATAATTCCATAGACCAGCATAACCAGTGACTTCATAAATCCATGTTGTTCTTGATTTTCCATGGGCCGTAACGGTTTACTGGGCCTATGGTTATCCCCCCATTGACCCCCACAGTCCTCATTCGGAGTCAGCGCCATTCAGAAGCCACCAGGACTCACCAGCTTGGCTACATTACAAAGGACAAACAACTTGTACGAATCTCTCCCCTTTGCCGTTTTTTAGGTGGCGATGGTGTCCCTCCTGCCTTCCATTCTCTCGTTCGTCTCCCATCCATCCTTGCCTCCCCTCCCTGCCAGGGCAGTGCAGAGCCAGACCTTGGAAGCCCTTCCTGAGCTTGCCTTGGGCAGAGCACGGAGGAAGGCGGCAATGTTTTGCAGTTCCTGGATCCTTGTCTGATCTGTTTCCTCTACCTGCTCTTCCGGCAGAGCTTTTTCCCCAGGAGTTGAAGTTCAGCCATTCTCTGCCCTGCTCCTCTTTCTTTCTGCAGGGATGCTGCAAGCTTGCATTGCCTGCAAATGTACGCCAAGAGAGTTTTGCGGCTGGCACAGAAACCTGTCACAAGCGTTGCACATCACAGCGGCAGTAATTGCCACCCACTTCTGTCCGTTGCATAAGCTATTTAAAGCAGCCATTTGTTAGGGGCTTCCCCCTGAGTTCCTCTGCCAAATTCCAGCTCCCTTTCTGAGTTTACTCTTCCAGTGTACCTACTCCATAGAAACTACCTGCTTTGCATTACTTCTCTGAATTAATTAAGTATCTCATGGGCAGAAAGCCATGGCGTAAATCACACTGACACATAATAAATAAATAAGTGGAGACACAAATTGTCATGATTTGAATGAAATGCTGTGCATTCCAGTTAATGATCTCTTAATGGGAATGGTTTATGTCTTACTCTCAGGATATTTTTTTCTCCAGCAGTTTAAAGACCGTCCCATCCAAGATGCAACTGATTGTTGGTTCCCCTGGGTTAGAAGGAAAAAGAGAAACTTCTGATGATTGACAAGGATTCCATCTTCTTTGCAGCTCCAGGAATCCCTTCCAGGCACAACAGAAAGACCAGGGAAGAAGGCCAGTACAAGCCAGGAGGGACACGGGTCCAACAAACATGTGGTGGCCTTCAGTCTCCTCAGCAATCTGTTCATATCCTCGGCAGCAACAGAGTCAAACTCCTCCCATAGGATGGTATCAAGACTGGGCACCGGTGGCTCCCCAAGGA
>JAPKID020002947.1:1787-12801 GCA_026931265.2 Tropidonophis doriae
ATCTATCCTATTTAAAACAGAAACAGAGGTCCTGGGAAATTAAGAGTCTTCATATTTCTTTAGAGGCTACAACTTCAAGGCTTTCTTTAGTCAGAATAAATGTATATAGGATAGTGGGCAAATACCAGTAATCATGTCTCTGAAAGTAGCATTCGGTAAAATGTCATACTATTATATAACTACTACATTAAGCATGTGGTAGCCTCTTGAAGCTTTCGTGTTTGTCTTTGGCTAATTGTGCAGACATGCGTAGCATAGATAATCTTTTCAACGTGACCACTAGCAAAGCAGAGGGGCTATGAAAGTTAACATGTGAACCAAAAATTGATAACATCTTATAACTCTACAGTTATAAGCTAAGTTATAGCTCTAATTTCTTTAAGATCTCTCAACCACGCACAAAGTCAGCATGTGCCTAAGAAAAAGAGTGCTAACTTGAATACAATAATTGACACACTGATGGCCCTCCTTCAATGGTGTTATTCTTAGCGTACCATTTTGAAGCTTCACTTTATAAAAGCACCAGTAATAAATTAAGTTTGAAATATCATCTATTCTAGATAGAAGCTATAAAAGAACCAGAATCAAGTCCCAATTGCTTCAAAATATCTGAACAAGAGCCAGTAGAATTATTTCAGAAGGGATCTTATTACATCTCTTCATTCAGGCAAGTATGAATGAATGCCATTCTTCAACCAGCATGCCAGTCTCTACAGTTCCAACAGATTTTTTTTTATCAGACATTGTCTCTATTCTGTGGTAGAAAGCAGCAGCCTTGCCAATTTCCTGCTGCTTGCACAGATGCTTGTTCCTATAGCTTCCACTCTAACTCTCTTTGGCAGATTACCAGCAGTAGTAATAATTATTATTTATTAAACTTGTAACTCAATGACTCTGGGGGGGGCACACAACATACAAATTACAATAACAGCAATAAAACATTAAAAATAAAGATAAAAGGCATCAAATGCAATAGACCCAGATGGAATGAAGCAAGCAATCTCATTCTTCCTCACTAAAAGTAATAGCAGAATGGGAGCCATCCAGATCTTGGGGAAATCTCATTTGAACTGAACAAAGCTCTTGACAAAGTAAGACTGTCAAAGACTCTGCAGATACTTTAAGTAAATCTTTACACCATTGTATACCTGGTCACATTAATGTAAAATTACCTTGACTCAATCTGGACTTAGGAGTACTTTAGAAGCAAACAGTAGAGCTGGGAAAGGTGCAGGAAAAGACAATTTATAACTGATTGGTGTAAGTAAGTTAGAAGAGTTCCCATTCAAGGGGAAATAGTAACAAGGATCAGCAATTTTTATCACGTGGCATCAGAGGTAGTATTTAGCTGGTTTGGATCGGTTCTGGCACAGCGGAAATTTTGAGTAGTTCAGAGAACTGGCAAAGACCACCTCTGGCTGGCCCCACCCTCCTGGTCCCGCCGTGCCATCCTATATTCCCTTGTTTTTTTAGCTCAGCTAAATTTAAATTTCTCATCTCTTTTTAAGGTTCTTATTTAGTGCTATCCAACTCCATTTTTTTCCATCTTCCTCTCAACTTTTATGTATACTGGTTAATTACTTTTGCATTCAATCTACAATTATTTAGCAGCCAAATTACACATGCGTTTATGTCTCCAACTATCACACCTCTAACAGCACCAATATAATTAATTATTCATTTATCCATAAATATACTCAAATAATCAAGGGAGAAACATGTTTGTTTTGTATTTGCTCAGCTGAACTTTTAGCCAAGCACTCAGTCCTCATGTATGCTGAACTTCCATCATACTTACTGCATTCTGCAAATTTCGTTATTGTGCAAAACATCCCATAATTCAAGCCTATTAACATTAAAAGACACCTTTAAAATACAATAAATACTTTGTTTCATTTTATTAAGCAGTTTAAAAGGAAAAAAAAAACAATATCCAAAAAGAGAAAGAAAAAGCACATAGTACATAGTCAGATTCCCAAATATAAGATTCAGTAAATTGAACACTAGACAATTTTGGACAACTCACAGATTGGGCAATCTAGTGTACACTCACTAAGTGAGGTGTTTCAGCACGCCACTTCAATTCTCAGATTTGAATGTTTTACTCTTTGTTTTAGTGGGGATTAAGAGATAAAAAGCTTTCCAGAACTTAATGCATCCATTTTATTCCTTTAAATTATCACAAAAAACATGTTAAATCAATTGCAAAACAGAAGCAAGAAATGAAACCCGCCATCTTAGCCCAATCTATTTAATCCAGTTTATTTATATTTATCTCCCATCTCCCTCAAAAACTGGACTTCAGATGGTGTTGCTTTTTGAGGGTGAAAGCCCTGAGTTCCTGTAGGAAAGAGGGGGTAAAAATAATGACGAAATTGCTGATGAGAATTTTTACAAGAATCATTTGTTTTGTAAGATAATTAGTAAACAGTAATTGGAAAACATTACCATGAAGAGAAATTCAAATTTTGTCTAAAATCTAGACTTTTCCAATGGCACAGGGCTTCTGTAAGTATCACCATCAGCCAGGGTTTTAGCTTCAACACTTAAAGAGCTGGTGAAGAGGTTTGTGATAAATTATTTTTCAAAGATAAATCATTGGAAGATTAAATGAATTCTATTTTCAACTGATGAAAGAAAAAGAGTCTTGCTTGTAGAAAAGTTGACTATTGGTCTCCTATAATATTGGAAAATGTTAATATTAGGATTAAGTCTTTTAGAATGATCACATACATTAACAAAACAGCTTTAATTAAAAGACAGACTCCTTCCATCATTCTCCAGCAGATGTCATCATGAGGCACCAATATGTGATTTAAAATGTCATGGTAAAATAAAAGGCGTACTGTAGTTTTTTAGGCACGTCAAAACAAATCATAAGACAGAAGGCAGTGCTTAAAAAAGCAGTATTTTTATTCTTCAACATGAAGTCAGAAACAGTATAAACAGCAAAAAATACTAAACATCAATGCAAACAAAAATAATTTGTTCTAAAATAGGTATTCACAGTACTTTTCTGTACATAAGCTTCCCTCAAACATCAGGTAAGCCAAGGAAGATATCCCATGTTGCAGTTCAGCACTTGGAAGCTTTAAATGAGAGGTGCACTTAGGAACAATGACAGGATAACCTTCTATCCTGCCAGACTGAAAGAAACCAAACAAACCCAAATGGATCTGGTACCATGCGTGACACTGCAATTTCCTAATGGCAAGGATATTCAAAAACTGCTAGTAAAATAAAATGAGAATTTATATGGAAATGTGAGCCAATACATGTTTAAAATACTTCTATTCCTTTGTGTGAACTTCGCAGCTGAGAAGCAATAATGGCAGGGTAAAATATTAAACATTGTTGATTTTTTACACTACAGGAAATGGATGCTTTATCTTCTGGTGTCAATTGAATTAGTAAAATATTAAGCTTATTAAATGGATACACTGCTATAACCAATCTATGTCTCTTAAAATAAATTACATCATTATTACCTAGGCAATAACTACATAATTTTATTTTAAAGAATTGCTAAAACCCTATTTTAATGTAATGAGGCAAGTTATTTCTTCTGTCTTGATTCTCCTTACTAAAAATGTAGCCAATTCATAATGCTTGGGATAAAACCCAGGCTGTGTTTAAAATGATATATCATCCCATATTACCTATCACGAACTCACCAAGCCAGTTTGGGGATTGCGAACATTGAGGTGTTTGTTGTATGGAAATGGTAAACAATTACATAGGCTTTCTGAGGAAGTTGGCTTCCTTGTGTCAACTCACTAAATCTTCTCCAAATCTGCCACTCCCTGTTATTATATGGAATTAACAGCTATTTGTTGCTGGTAACATCTGTCCATGCAATAATCAACTTTACTACGTGAAGAGAATACAACTCACCTAGTTTTTTTTTCCTTTGGAATGTGCATGCGTTAAAGTAATAAATCCTGTGAGGTTAGGCAGAAAAACAGACAGTATCTTTTTACATGAAAGCTGAAAACATGAATAATTTTCTGCAAAAGGGGAAAAGACAGCTCTGCTTATTAAGATTATTTTCTATACATGAAAACAAAACGAAAATCGCTTATCGTTACTCAGAAAAAAATTACAAAATTGTACACAGTGTAAGGGCATTTTTCTTCCCCGTTAGGTCATCTGGCATTTCTATAATAATAAAGATGGCCTTAATCCAATTAAAACATTGTGCTTTTTTTCCTTCTAAAGATATATTGTCAGTGTCTTTGAGATGCAATGTATTTGTTTCTACACAATCTGTTTTTTAAGTGTACTTGCCTGCAGTTATGCTTAGCGTGTATATGGATATACAAACACATACATGGCCACAAAAATAACTCTGCACTAAACTTTGTCCTGAGAAAAGGGTATTGCAGGTCCTAGCATCTTAAAAACTAAGACAAAATGCAATGGCTTGCAACATTTAAGTTCCTATTATGTTTGTTATCCCTGAGGGAATGTCTTTTCTTTAAGCCATAAGAAAGTTCTTAGAATCAAGCATCAATCACAAATTTAACTTGAAACATTTTTGTTAATAATGATGGCTGAATGATAGTTATTGATTACAAACTGTTGAAGGACTTTCCAGTGACCCTTGTTCTAGCAACAAAGTTAAGAATATGAGTGTCCTTTCAAGCTTTCTAGTGAAAGATTCCTCCAATGATTTTAACTACGAGCCTCAAACAAACAAATGAAATCCCTCAGGGAGCAGTAATGGCTCCCAAAATAATTAAGGAGAAAGCCCCCAACACCTTTCCACTTTTTTTTTCCCTTGCCTAGTACCTTCGCATCACCGCCATGTGTTGTAGACAGTTCCTTTGTGAATATCTTTTAAAATAAAATAGGAGGCAATGTTTGTATGGAAACCTCCGCTTAATCAAAATCCTTTTGAAAATGGCAGTTTTCTCAATCCAACCCTCTAACATCAAGTAATTTGTAACAAGCAGACCAATTATCAGCATATAGCATCATTAAGTGGGTTATATATAAAACTGTATAAATACTCAAGACAATCTATAATTGGGTCTTGGAAGTTCCTTTGGCTACTTAATAATATAATCTTAGGGGGAAAGTAATTTGTTGTATTGTAATATGCTGTTTTGCATCAGCTTTGTATGGAGAGAAATGTATATTCAAATATAAGAGAATGCCACCTTACTGAATATCTACATCTCATGTGATCGCAGGTGGGGATGGGTGGAGAGAAATCTATGTTATGGCACAACACAATATGTTATTTCACGGTAAAAAGTAAATGATATGCAAAAACAGGTAATCCTCCATAACTGAGCACTGCCAGTTCCTTTATTATTGATTAATTATTGATTTATTGATTTATTATTGATTAATTGAAAAAACGTAATATTGTTTGTTGTACTGTCTTTTACAATGAACAGCACTTTGATACTCACAAATAGTAAAGCAGCACTGTCTTTCAAAAACCAACACTACTGTAATACCCACTGTAATGTGGCATGCAAATCCACAATTGCAACCCTTATTGATTTTGTATTCATCCAATGGTAATCTTGTTTCAAATATGAGTAGCACAGTAATGTCTGGCTACAAAGGAGATATTACAACAAGGAACTTCATAAAACATGGAATATGACGCTTATATCCATTCATATTTTAAGTACTATAATAACCAACTTTGCAGTACCTGGATTCCAAACTGCTGGACATTATAAATCACCAAACAAATTTCAACTAAATTGGTTATTTAACAATGTAACCATCAAACCCAAGCCACCAATAAATTGCCGATAACACAAATCTAACTGTTAACTTCACGGCACAAAAATAATTTGTCCTTTCAATAGGTTTCTTTACACAATAATTTTCAGTGACATATATGTCAGAGTCCAAAGGCTAATTGCTCTTGGAGTTAAATAAGCTCTGTTTAATTGCAGTTATGTTCTATATTGTTTAGACTGAGCTGAGTTTAACAAGGCCACGCACTGAGTCTTCATGCAGTGAATCCTGGCTAACCAAACTGAGGCTGTGCATGGTGCGGCTGTGTGTCAGGGCATATCCAAAGGGTAACATCCCGGGTGGAGCTTCTTCAGGAGTAAGAAATGGATGATTTTCAGGGTCCTCTTGCAATGGTATCATTTCTGACAAGCTTGTTTCTGATGTGAGATTTGGGATGGAAGAAGGTGGTGTTGGTTGTCCTAGTGTCACCATAGCACAGGGAGCACCAAGAGTATTTTTTCCTGGTAAAGGCAGCTCTTCACTACTTAGGTTGGGCTCACTCTGGAGGAGTGGGGTGGCAGCGGCCTGCAAAACGAATTTAGTGCTCTGAATGCACTGATCTTGATCACACTGAAGAATGGAAGGGGACCAAAATAATATGCAAGGCATGAGAAATACAGGGATGGAAGGGTATGGACAAAAGAGGAATGGGACATAAAGAGAAAGAAAAGAATTATTAATTACACTTCCTTGTTAAACTGACCAAGACAGCATGTACAATATATTGTTGAATTCCAGAGAAGTGAAATTATATAGTATGAGAAGCATTTGCCAGATAAAATAATTCATAAACATGCTAACTTTCCCCCCATGATACATTGATAGTTACATATCTCTGTGTAGGCCTTGTATTTTGGCTCTGCATCCTTATTTAAAGCTACAGACTCTTTCAAACAACAGCTGGGCAGATTTAAAGAGCTTTCAACACACAAAGTCTGCAGTTCTCTGTATATACGACAATCTGTACACATTCAAAATTTATGCTTCCATTAGTTTTCTAGCAATGAGAAGAGCTCAGCAACATAATAAGTTTGCAGCTTCATTTGGGTAAAAAGCACATTACAGAATCAGAGGTGAAAAGAATCATTTAAGCCACAAAGTACAATCTCCTGCACAGGGCAGGAATTCAAATTAATAAATCCCACACAGATGCCTGTCTAGAATTTGCTTAACATACTGACTGAAGGGGAGACCAACACCTTTCTGGATTACTGGTTCTTCTGCTGAACTGTTCTTATATTTTTTTCCCTAATATTTTCCCTTGGTATCTGCCTTCCTGACAACTTAATCCATTTTTTTCATGTCCTGTTCTATGAAAGAAGAAAGAACAGACCTTGATCGTCTTCTATGTAACATCATCTTAAAAATGCTATCATACATTCCAGACTCATCTTTTTTTCCAGCTAAACATATCTAGTTCTTTCAATCTCTTTTTCAAGAGGCTCTTTTTAATCTCCTGGTCATTGTCTTTCTTCAAACTTTGAATAATGAATCCTCCTTAAAATATATTTTCCAATATCATAGTAAGATAGGAACTGACCAAAATAGAATAAAATGGAATGATTATTTTCCATAACTTGTCAATCAGACCTCTGTTAATACAATCTAAGCCCTTCATTTATCTGTTTATAGTTGTATCATTATTGCAGACATTATTTAGATAAAATTTATTAAAATTATATGCCACCCAACATAATCACTCTTGAATGACTGAACAATCAAACAAAGAAATTACTATAAAATCAATAAACATAAAAGGTTAATATTAAAAATGACAAGTGTGACAAAGAACCAGGTCTTCACGGCTTTTCTAATCAACTACTGTTTCAAAGATCATTTTCCCAAGGACTGTTAATAAACATAAATTAGAATTAATCTTCTAGCACCTTTTTAGAACTAATAATTTTATTAAAAGGCATAAACCTTCATGAGTTGCAGATAATTTAATCAAATGTAGTTTGCAAAAGCTATTTTCTTTTAATAAAATCTGTTTTAAAAAGCTATTCCTTCCTGTTTTTGGCTACCAAAGATTAACATACCTCCCCTTCTACAATGTCTATGTATCTCTCATTCTAAAATCAGATCGTTAGGCGCAATACGCTGATTCTGTAAACTGCTTAGAGAGGGCTATAAAGCACTATGAAGTGGTATATAAGTCTAAGTGCTATAACTGCATTTGATTTCTGTTTTATAAGTGAAGAAAACTGAACTTGTCTCTGTTGCATGTAAGGTTAATTTCAGCCAAACAGGCATATATTTTAAATACATATAGCGTAAACAACAGCCATAACGTAATTTTACTTTCATATGGAGTTTAATTTTACCTGCAATTTACTGTACTTAAGCCCCAAACAGGAAAGCACTTAAACTTATGTAATTCATAAGCTCTTCTGAAAACATTTAGGGTCCTATAATTGCTTTAATAAAATTATAGAATCTAATTAGAAACATCCTGTCCCTTAGTGATGATTCATATACCTTTTAAATTAGATTTAAATCTGTCAAAATCTTGCCAAACTGTTACATATTAGAACTAATGCTAATTAACTATTAATAGATTAATAGACAGTCCATACAATGCAAATGAACTAACAACCACTTTCATGCAAATGTATCCTATTGAAAATTGCTCTTCATTTGAAACATGGAAACTTTATTAGCTACTTTATTTGTAATTAACTATTTTAATTATATTAAATTCAATACTAAATATCTATTTAAATATATATTTAATATAATTGAATATTTATACATATTTAAGGTATGGTTATATTTCTTTTTAAAATAAGAGCACTAAATAGACTTTTTGAACTCTTAACTCACAAAAAACATATTTATTAATTGGCATTAAAATCCAAGCAGCATCAAAGATGATTATACTTTTTGGCTAGGTCTGAGATAAAAAGATAATTTTATTCTACCATCTCTAAAAGTTTACAAAAACAAATTGCAATTACGTATTAAAAAATCAATACATTTATTTTTCCATGTTGTCTGACTTGGTCAATGATTCATACCACTGGAATTCTATATCAATAAGTATAATTGAAAGGGACTTGGAAGAAATATAAAAAGTATTGGGATTACTTTGAAGAAGGGAAATAAGTAAAATGGAACAAGTATACAAAAAAGAACACCATATTGTAGCAAATATTTCATGGGTTCCTATCATGCTGCATGAAAGCTACTCCGGTTTCATGCTGTTTTACAGAAGCCCTTTTTGTAATATAGAAAAAATGCATAGAAAAATATGCAAAGGATTATAAAATATTGAAGCAAATGGGACTCATAAAAATATACACATTATCTGTGATAAATAGGTTCACTACGATAGTGGCTGTTATATGCTTTATATTAATCAGGTTTAAAAGATTAGGAGCCTATCGAATTAAATAAACCTGTTTTGATAGCTATTGCTTTAAAACTGTAAATACTGCCTGTCCAGTTTATCCACAGTTTTGGTACAGCAACAAATATGCAATCGATGGAGAACTACAATGGATATTTTCTGGTGTGTCATAGCATTTGGGTGTGTGTAGTATTTTGTCAGCTGAAAGAGAGGCTTCCTGCAGTGGGTTTTTTTTCTTTTTCCCCTCACTAGCATTTAATTTTTTTTTTAGTCTTCAAGTATTTTACCTTATTCATATTTTAATGTTTTTTAAAATTTTCTTTTTTTGGAGTATATACAGAATGATGTCACAGAAATTAAAATTAACAACAAATCCATATTATAAGGATCTGGACTGAATCTGTATTTTTTCTGAAGCTTTAATTGAAGAATTATCCCAAATTTGAAACAGAAAATAATGAAAGAGCTCTATACGGTTAAAGTGCTTAAGAAGAATACAAACATCACAGGACAGATAAATGAGATACTGACATTTCCAGGACTACATACCGTAGTATTAAAATAATCCCAGTTCCAGGAATTTTTAAAGAAAATACATATAAACGCAGCAGTAACAAATATTTCTAAAATATCTGAAATGTTTTCTTGAACATGATAAAAAGAGGTGAATCAGTTATGAAGAGATGGCACAATCCACAATGTTGAATCAAGAATAATCTTCATAAAACTGTAGAACAACTGAGTGACTGTGGATTGCAGCCTCAAATACTAATGAAAAAATGTTTAGGAAACATGACTTTTGGTGAGTGAGTGGATTCTCATGGCATATTTTATGGCATAAAAGAACTAGTTGAAGAAATGATGGAGTACTAGCAGTGTACTAAGATGGGGATAAAAGAAAAATATACTACCAACCTTCAAAAAGGAAAAGGTGATCCTGTCAATTACCACCTGGTTAATCTAACTTCAGTCCCCTATTAAAATAATGGAAATATTGAGAGAAAAAAATCATAAAAACCCAAATATTTTTAAACATTTAGGCAGTGAAGCAATGGGTATTTAAAGTAATATTAATGCAGGTTTGATGTTCTAATTTTTTAAATTATACTATAAAGATTTACATGAAAATTATATAGATGGTTCAAATTATAATGAAAAAGATTTCATATTTCTAATTTACAAATATATCTGTGACACAAAAAAGGATTCTAGGGTAGTCTTTACTTACTGACCATAATTGGGACTATCAAATCTGTTGCCAAGTGATGCGGTTGCTAAGTGGAAAACCGCGAGATTGCAATGGACTCCTAACTTCACTTCACTTCTGCAGTCATTAAGTGAGATTTTACACAACTGTGACTTACAATTTTACTTCTGTGTTCTCTATGCTGCCTGTTGGAAGCCAATTGTGAAGCATACAAATGACAATCATGTGATCATGGGATACTGTGACAGTCATAAATAAAAGGATTGGTTATAAAAATGGGTTTTTTTCAGCCACAGTAATTTCAAATGGTTGCTCAATGATGCAGTCAGTAAGTAAGGTCTAACCTTCATATTGATTTAAAAACTATACTAGATCAGTTAGTTGTCTGATTAATTGCGACAAAGTTAATTTTTCAGGTGGAAAGGAATACTTAAAAGTGTTGTTATAGAGACCACTTATTTTCATCATTCATCAATTACAAAAATAAAGCAAAAAGGGCATATCAAATTTGCAGTGTTTCAGCATATTTAGATCCTGGGAACAATGAGAGTGAAGTGGCATGGATAACTAATTTAGAGGAACTGAAATCATTTGGAGAGTAGACTAATTTTAAAGGACCATCTCTTAAGTAATAACCTAAATATATATACAGTTTGAAATGATCATTATCACTGGACTATGTTAGACTATTGAAT
>JAPKID020002948.1:0-12801 GCA_026931265.2 Tropidonophis doriae
AAATCGATTGGTTGTCAGAGTTTGTTGCAGCAATCACATCCAGAAAGCATACACAGGTAACTGATTCAGCAGGATTCATTAACTTCTCTTTAGACATAATATAATACATGAAGTAAATATACAATACCAAAAACAATTCCAGTATAGTAGCAAATACAAGCAAACACAGGCAGAGGAGAGAACAGTTTCAGTTCAGAGCAGCAGACTAGTTTTGAGCTCAGCATAGATTCAGAGCTAAGCCATGCCCTGGCTCCTAGCTGTCTCCTTATTGCTCACCTAGCAAATACTGTTTCAGTTTCCAAACAGCCCTCATTGTCCAACCCAGTTGCTATGCCTATTCATTGGCTGACCTTGTTACTAAGCCCTATTCCAGTTCATGAATACTACTAGAGTGACATTGGTGTTGCATGGAAGCATATCTATACAAATTCTTTTTGGGTTGTCTTTTTAATAAGTAGGAGAAGACTTCTATTAGAACTTTTCCCAATTTTGAGCTAATTTTAAAAAGCCGTGAGTGATCTGGAACAGTTTGACAAAGATTTCTTCAATAGTAATAGTGTTCAGAATAATTTTTCCATCGGCTTCCCAATTCAGTTTTGAATGTTTTAGAAAGTACGATACAAGTTCTTTGCTCAACACATCTTGGTTGATTGATTAGCATACGGATATTGATACCCGGGCCACAATCACAGAGATGTAAGGTCACAGCGTACTTCTAAAAGAACAACAAACTACAAAATGGTTCCTTAGACTAAATTTTATTATAATTGTCTAATTCTCAGAAGACAATATCGGCTTCCCAACCCAGTCATTTTTTTTCCTGTTAAATGATTATTTGGGCAAATTTAAGAGCAACAACAACAACCAAGGGCTTTATCTGCAGTGATTCTGATTTAACTTATAGAATTTGCTGCTATACATTGTAGAAGTAGCCATACGTTTTAAAAATCCAGCTGTGATATACCCTTCCATTTATTTTGGGACTGATACTTGGGCCATTGCTCATAATGATTGAGAATGTATAAGCCATACTTACCCTGCTATATATTGAGTAGTTGAAAATTACAAGAATATTATAATAAACTTGTGAACTCTAAATAATCCATGCTACTTACAGGAAATGAAAAGCATTTCCCCCAAAGCATCTAATGTGCCATTATTATCATTATTATCTACTATCAGTGTTTGATAGTTATTGTGTGCTAAAAGCGACATACTTCCTGATGTCAGGTATATTGCACTATTCCCCTATTTATTTTCCAATAGGGGTGTTTTGTACCCCTAACACAATTCATGCAGGAGTGGGGTTATTTGGTAGGGGTCTCCAACCCCTATGGATCCGTACTGGGCCATGGCATGCTGGAAACTGGGCCGCACAAACAAGCAAAGCTCCATCCATGGGATGCAGGCAGCATGTGTAACCACGCCCCTTCCTGTCTGTGGAAAAAACTTCTTCCCACAGAACCAGTCCCTGTTGCCCAGAAGGCTGGGGGACACTGCCATATGGTACTGAATGTTGCTGCATTCTGCATCAGTTGCAATTTCTGATGGTCTTTAAGCCCCATGTAGAGTACATTGCAATAATCCGAACAGGAGCTGACTAAGGCATGGATAACTGTGAGCAAGGCTTCCCATTTGGACTATTGCAATGCATTTGACACATTAGCAAAGGCAAACTTAATTTTGCAAGTGATTATTGTATATCTTGAAGAAATCAGTAGCTGCAGCTTCAAGACAGAACGCGGAGAGTAATAAATTACAAGTAGTCCTTGACTTAAGGCCACAGCTGGGCCTGAAACTGCTGCTCTAAAACAAGGCAGTTGTTAAGTGAGTTAGGCCAAAGTATTTGATCTTTTTTGCTGTGTTTGTTAAGTGAATCAATATGGTTGTTAAGTGATTCATGCGATGGTCAAGCAATTTCAACTTCCCCATTGACTTTGCTTGTTAGAAGGAAACAACAGCAAGGAAAGTTGCAAAAGGTCATCATGAGAACCCTTTGATGGTGCAATATATGCCCATTGAAAAGGGCCTTGATCATATGGTTTGTAGATATTCAGCAGTTGCATGTGTGCAACTCAGTTGTAAGTGGGAGGACTGGATAATTTTCAGCATCTTTATAATTAAGACAGTTGCTAAAAATGGTCTTAAGTCGAGGACTAACAATACATATATTTAATAGATGCTTCTTTGGAGGGGCGTAATATATATAGAATAGTAAGGTAAGGTAAGAAGTCCCTGTAGATTTTATTCTGTTAGTTGTTGCCAACTATAGGGATAACACTCATCTCCATTTCAAGGACATTGAGTCAGCATTATCCAAAGACATTTGTGCAGTCATGTAGCCAGCATGATATCATGGTTTGCTGTTGCTTTCCCACTGAAGTGGTACCTGTTTATCTACTCACATTTGCATGCTTTCGAACTGCTAGATTGGCAGGAGTTAAGAAGAGGACAGGAGCTCACTTCATTGCATGGTTTAAGGGTCTCAAACCTGGGCTACCGGCTTTCCAGTTGACAAGCCCAATGTCTTAACCACTGAGCCACTATGCTACATACATAGAATAGTATCTACATGGAGTTAATTCGTCTAAACTGAATGGAAGTTTAACTTGTCATTGAGCCAAAGATTATTTTTAAATTTTAAAAGTGCTAAAGTGGAGAATATATTTAGCACTCTTGGTTTGTTAATTTAGAAGCATGAAGGCTTTAACGTGGCATTTCTAATACCTTTATTAATAACCATATTCAATTTCTTTAAGTTACATATATTTGCTTAGTAAAGTTTGCAGGAAGCTGAGTGTTTTTTTAAAAAGACTAGAAATCTTTAAAGCAACAGGTGACGATGTCCAGTTCTTTGCTTTAACTGTGTTATTAGATACTCAGCCACGTGTGTCATGTAACTTAAAGCCAAATGTAAAAAGCAGTGAGTTGCTCCAAAACAAACAAACAAAACAAACAAGCAAGCAAACAACACATAGCTAATATTTTATCTTTGCTCATTGATGATCTAATATTAATCAGCTTTGACTAAAGATCACTCTTGCTTTTCATGATTTACATTACAGCGACTATAGCTTGCATATTCACATTAAGTACTGTAAATGTCACTTACACAGTTGATCTAACCACTATTGCCTGTCAAAATGTTCAGGAATTTCTCTTCTTCATTTCTGAGTGCTAAAATGCCATAGGTAAAGACTTTTACCATTAAGAATTATCTTTAAAAAAAATACTCCACTCCATCTCTTCCTTCGTCCTTCACAAAAAGCTGCTTTCCCCACTTTCTTTAATTTATTTATCCTTCCCCTCCTCCGAACCTTCAAAACCTGTAATTAATGTGTCTTTTCCACTGTGGACATATTTAATGATCTTTGCATGCAGCTTTAGGGCATGAATTCTGCCATTTTACACACTTCATTGGGTTTGATGCGGGAGGAAAGGAACCTGAAATATAGGCATCGTTCTGCTAAAACAGACCTTTGTTTGCGGCTCTTTCACAGGAAGCCTTTCATAACAACAACCTGGCTTTAGCATATGCTCTCATGGCATTTAATCATTGTGACTCTTACAGCATGGTGCTTAGAATTCATCATCTCATGATGTAACGTTTTCTAAACAGTGTGCTCCATTATGTGCATTACTTCTAGCATAATACATTACTTATAACGTAGCTTCCACTTAGGGTAGGTGTTATTTTAATACATTTTTAGAACATCTAATATCTGCAAGTAATTATAGAGCGTTCGTAATGGGAAATAAATTAAAGGGTGATTATTAGACAGTTTATGATAAATGATTGTTTGTAGGTTTTTATTCAAGTTCTGTTTCTGCTGGGGTTGCCAGTGATTTAACTATATAAATCAAGAGAGTCATTGATGAATGGTGAATTAGCGGTTTGCTAAAATCGTGATAATGAGGTGGTGGCTATATCACAACTTCATTAAGTAATGGTATGGTTTAGTCTAATACAGCAAAATTTGGTATTAATGTTTTTGGGTCAGAGTTTATTCAGGCAATAATATATTAACAAAGCAACATGAAATGATTTACCCCTAAATTCTATGTCCTTCTTCACACTGACACTGTCATAATTTGGGATAAGCAGCATAAAGGCCACACAGAATATGCTAGTCCTTTTAAAAGAAAATATGTGGAATAATAGAACAGAAAAGTTGTTGAGGTTGGAAGTCCTTTATTCTTAAATGGCTCATGTTTTACTTGCTTTTAAAACTTAAAAGTTCTGTAGGTATGTGGTGGGTGATGAAAAGAAGTGTTATGATTACATGTTTCCAATATGTGTGTATGTAACTGATAGTACCACTGCATGCATGAGGCATGACAATAGCGTGCTAAGCATTACGTATGTATGTATGTATGTATTTATTTATTTATTTTTAATGGGGACCAACTTCCAAAGTACATAATTTATGTAAAAGGGCAATATTATTTAAGTGAGTTGGGGTACATTGTAGGGGTGTTACCAAAATATAATTTTATCATATTTTATGTATCTATATATTAAATCATTGTATTTTATTCCAATTTAATTTTAAACTGTTTTGATCAGATTTACGTAATAATTTATGTCTGGAACTCTGCACTTTGATATGGCCCAAGGCCTAATCAATAAAGTAAAGTAACTAACTATTATACTGATACGTTGTTGGTCATATTATGATTGAATCAGACAAGTGTATGTCCCTTTTCCTTATAGATTATTTATTGATGAATACCTGTTTAGTTGAATTGAAGATGTCTCTTGAATTCTTATGCCTTTGTCTCTTAAACTCTTTTCTAGGTATTTACTACCAGGACCATTGCAATTCATCATGAAACCCTCCACCGGTTTTGGGTGTAGCTCATCTGGAATGACTCGCTCGGTTTTGTTTACATCTAAATATGACCATTCATGAAACTAAAAGGAACGTTATATTAATGGGCAATTCGCTTTATTTTTCTCCTCAAGTACAAATGTGTGACGGAACTGAACATAGATATTGTTATATACTTATTACCATATATAAGATGTAGCTCAAAAATCTGCTGTAAACACATAACATTTCTCAGAAATATAATAAACCTTATTAAAATGTTTACAGAGATATGTGAATGTCCACATTTGCTAGATGACTAAATAAATTTGTACTAAAAATGATACTTTGGCTGCAGAGGCACAGAGGGCACAATCCTATACTGGAGATCTCTTAGCTGAGGGGCTGGAGACTTAAGTGGAAGCCCTGCTATCTGGCGAAATACCAGTTATGTTGCAATATTTACTTGTGTGCTACTAGAGCTCTCTGCAGGCAGAGGTGGTCTCTTAATGAAGATAATCTTTACAGAAGGCGTGGAGCATAGCAGAGATAGGAGTTGAATAGAGGAGAACCAACCTTTGTCACATCCCATACTACTACATTCTGTTGGACATATTCCCACAGAAGGTGTGTTTTTTCTCTAAGTCCAGATCTGTTACGTTCTCACCTGTTGAACTTAATGGGAGAGGGGAAATCCATGAGTGCATTGGTTGTCTTGCCTTTGTTGCCTATATTTGGGACAGAGTGTGGCCCAAAACCCAATTATAGCAAATTATCACTGTGCATAAAGCCACAATCAATCATTGCTCTGATGAAAGTGTGCACCAATTAGGGGTCTATATTTGATCTCATGTTGCACGCACAAGATTGAAGAAGTTGGGGAAGAAGAAGAAAGGACCATTATGCAGAAGCAGCCCTTTATGAAATACTCCTAAAGCAGATTGCCAACACTTCTCTACCCAGAATCATAACTGGCATTTTGCTTTGAGACATTAAACAGACGGTCAACAATCAACTTTGTTTCTGTGATGAGGAGATGGCAGGGCAGAGTCCCTCATTCAAAGAACTGAAGGAGGAAGAAACCCAGACCACAAAGTATCAATCTGTGGTTCATTCCCCATTTATCCAAGGTAAAACAGGGGCAAGGAATGTAAAGGACTGGTTGGCCACCAGATTATTAAAAAGAGGAATTAGTATACAATTTACTCCCCGGAATATTTTAAGGTTTCACTGCAACACAGCTAATGGGAATACTGCATTGATAGCCAAGTGAGTTGGGAGCATCTCCATAGAGAAGCCAATGTCTCAAGGAAAAATACACAGATCCCAAACAAGGGATTTAGACAAAGGGAAAGAATAAGAAAAAGAGTGTGAGTATGTGGCCAGGCTATTTTGAATTTAACCCTAACCCTAGTTTATACTTGTCCACATTGTAGGTCAGTGGACAGCTTATAGGGACTACTCTTCTGGTCTAATGGCTCCAGGACTCCATTCTCAGCATCATCTGAGTATAGGATTGCTTTGCCCAACAAAACTGACCTTGCAGGTCCTCTTACAATTTTAACTTATTTTATAGGCAGAATGTCTTTAGATTTGAACTATTTATGTAAAGCTTATTGGAGTTTTTTTGTTTTCCTTCTCTTGTAGGGAGCAATGTGCCATTAGGATTAGATGATAAGGCTTAGGGGAATGAAGATAGTAAACCCCTAAGTATGTTGCTTCTGTTTCACAGTTAAAGACACTTGTATAAACGCCGAAGCCTAATATACCTTTGGGCATATTTTTAACTGAAGAGAAGGATAAGAAATGTGCAATTTTTATTTTTCAGTAAGGGCATGCTGAGACCTCTTAGTTAAGTGAAGTCAATCCTCTGGGTAAATTATTCAAGACCATCCGTTCTGATCCATAGCTTCTAGCTGGAGCGTTGTAATATTACTACTAATAAAAAACATGGGCAGCAAGTATTTGTATTGGCTTTTTTATTTGTGTGTGTGCGTGTGCGCGTGTGTGTGTATATGTTGAGCTGCTTTCTTTCTTCAAGAAGATAATTTAGTTTTCAAGAATAAGTACTGTGCTTTCTTTCTACCATGTAATTGACAGTACAAGTATTTTAAAATCCTTAGGATACTATCATATCTCTTTCAAATATTATATAATACACATTTGTAATAAGATATACTTCTGATGATGCAGTGGGTCCCAGAGACTATAAACAGTATTCTATGGATTTTAATAGGAAGCGTTCATTTCTCGGAAGGGGTAAAGTATGCCACTGCCAGCGCAACCGTTATGCTACCAAATAAATTTATTTTTATTTATTAATCCCACTTAGCCTGCTTTTCTTCAAAAGCATTCTCGTAAAGAGCAAATCCAAAGTCATAAGTGGAACAGAGAGAGAACCAATGGCTTCCTGCATTTGGAATGTCATCCAGTCTGAAGTACGATAGTGAGATAGTGGCAGATGGTTTATTGATCAATAGCACAGTGAAGGCAGAAAGTTCCATCAGCCACTTGCCTGAACACGTGAAAACTAGAAAACAAGTAGGTTTAGAAGGGCAGCTATGAGGTTTGCCTGCAGGGCCAAAGGCTTGGAGATCAGTATGAGTAGGATCAGATGAGCATATGCCAGAAGTCTTCTACTCAGTTTGAAGCCTTTCCATGTTTAGTTAAAGGCAGTGTAGTCAGCTTAAATATAGCTTAATCAGTTGTATTTTCCTCCCCCACTTCCCCCCAGGTTTACGTATCTTGCCACTTGAAAAGTTTTTGAAAACTTGAAAAATTGTGGCCCCTTTTTTGGCAAACCATTGTCTGGATAAAATTCTTATTCTCAGTAAGAATTTTGCAGCTCCTCTCCCCCTCTTATGGTCAATATGATTGCTGTCGATTTGTATCTTAGTGTTTTCCAGATATACAATACATGGCCAAAAGTTTTTTTTTAAAAAGGAGTGTTTGCTCTATTCATGTTAAAATTTGAAAAAAGAAAAGGTTTTTTGGGATAAATTCAATGCACTACTTTCAAAAAACAGACAAAGGGTGAAAAACTGAAGAGAGTCAACATTAAATGCTCAACTAAACATGCCACCCACAAATGCTGCTTGGGAAACAATAGAAAAACTCTCACAGATGAAATAGCACATTCCCATTCAAATACACATTATTGTCAAATTAAGACAAATGTTGGATAACAATTATGAACATTTAGGAATCTAAAGTGTATGCTCAGCAATTTTGGTATCAAATGAGACCTTTAAAAGGAAGGAAAAGCAAAATAAATGTATGAATTCTGGAACGGTTGTAAACCAACTTTATAAAAGTCCTACAGTTGAATACACACCACTTTGCATATTTTAATTGGTTTACTTCTTCATTAATGGACTAATAATTTAAGATAAGAGGTCTAAGAAATTTTGGGATTTATAGCTGGATTTTGAGTGGCAAACCAGGAAAAGGCCTTGGGCTAAGACCTCCAGATCTGGGTTGCAAAAAAGCTGGAAACCACTAGATGGCAGCAGAGAGAGAGAGCTTTTAGTAGTTTGTGAATTCTGGGTCCCATGAGATTTTTACAGCCTGGATCTGTGACCATATTCTTTCGGTTGTTCCAGAATGTATAGGGAGACACAGCTACCATTTTATGAGCACACATCACTAACAAGTCAAGAAGACACCCTTGAAACAACTAGTTCTAGCATTAGGATTTGGGGCAATAGAAGAAAATATCTGTAGCACAGGATTGTACTGTGCCATGGTGCTCTCTGAACTTAGTTGTTTGGCTGAAGATATTTCATTACCCGGCTAGGTAGCATCATCAGTGCACAAAGTATCATGCACAAGTATTAATAATGTCATTTAGTCGGATAGTGAAACATCTGCAACCAAACACCCAAGCTAAGGAACACCAAGGACCCTACAGTTTGGGGCAATACAATATTGGTGTGAGAAAGAGTCACATCTTGACCTTTTAATGTGGCACCCTCAAATCAAGGTAATCTTGACCTAACAATGGCATCCCCAAATAATGCTGGTAATGTTGGAAAGAAACCATAACTATATTTCTTCTTGTCAAGAAAATATTTAAGGATTCCCTACAATGAAGCATCACACAGCATATGCAGCTCTTGCCCTCTCTGCCTGTTCTAGGTCAGTGTTGGTGAACTTTTTCAGTACTAAGTGCTGAAATGGGAGCATGCACATGCGCATGGAGAAGCTGGTCTTCCAGTTTCTGGCATGCATATGCATGCCGCTCACCTGGTCTTTCTGGTTTCTGGTGTGCATGCACACCTGAAGACTAGCTGGCCGGCTTGCATGCATGTGCTGGAAATGGGAAGCTTAGCTTTCCAATGCATACAGGCGCGCCAGGGAGCTGCTCGTCCAGTTTCCCGTGGTCCCGCACGGGCGAAGACCAGCTGGCTGGTGTGCATGTACGTGCTGGAACCCGGAAGAACAGTGCCCAGAGAGATGGCTCTGTGTGCTATTTCTGGCACACGTGCTACAGGTTCGCTATCACGGTTCTAGGTTATTGCTGCAACTGAGGCTGAAGGTATGGTTAAGGGCACTTTGTTTCCAATCCCCAGAGGCTTCCCTTTCAGTACTGGGTTGCAAATAATGAGAATATCCTTGAAATGTCAGCCTCATATGTAATTAACACATACCCTGACAGGCTCTTGCATGTGATAGATTTAGAGAGGAAGAAAGAAGAGGGAATGCTTATTTCAATTATTCAGTTATACATAAAGTAATAAAACACAGAAAAATCATACCGCTGCCGCTGTCTGTTGCACAAATCATTGTTGTTGCTCTTGATGGTACAAATGCTTGCCTTCCAATTAGACACGCAGGCAAATGTGTTCTCTTTCTTACTAACACACATCTTCTCTAAGACCCTAAAAGGGCATAAAGGGACAGCTCTGCATGTCGCTGAAGTCAATAAAATGGAATAGCTTTTGGAGTTTGCTGGTTACAAGGTAGTCTCTTTCCAAAAGCTGCTTGCATATTTTTCATTGTGTATTCTACATAATGACAACCCCCGGAAGTCTTAATTTAATGAAAGATTATGCTATCAGTGTTTTGTTTTTTTTTCTTCAACTTTCAATTTGGCAGATAAAATAGGAACTGGAAATATACTGTGGTGCTATAATTCCTGTACTAATAGGAATTTCACTATATCATAGGAATTATTTAAAGCCTATTTTTTTTTATTGGGAAACAGGAAACACTTTTTATATCAATCTGAGTAGATTGATGGATGTCATGGATTGCAATACTTAGAGCCAAAACCTTTCAGTTTTGGAAGTAAATGTCTATTTTGTAGAGCATGGAGAGTATCTAGAGGATTTCATAATGTAACATTTTGGCACTGAAGTAATTTGTAGGAGGACAACTGAATTTTCCTGGACAGAAGAAGCAAATCAGATTTCCTTATGGCTGGAACCTAGATTAAACAATAAGTTTGTTGGGATGATCTGATTCTATACATCCCTTTCTTTAATGTATAACTCATAATTTCCAGCGGTTGTCTCACTTCCAATTATTTCCTGTGGCTTCTGACAGTGGCCTTACGTTTTGGTGAATAATCTCCGGAGAATTTATAGACCCGTTCAAGTTGTAATGCATTTTGGACCATTCCATAGTGCAGTTTTAATCTGCCTTAAATCATTAACTACTAGACCCTTCATTAGGAACGAAAATGAGATTGGAACATCTACAAACAAAGCAGTTTCCACATTTAAAATGTCAAGAATAACTTTCCTGACATGAAGCCCTCCATATTATGAGTCGTGGTGGCGCAGTGGTTAGAATGAATGTAATAAGTATGCTGTTAAGTCTAAGTACTATTGCTATTGCTATATTTATTTAGCTGTAATTTCCACTTTATGCAAACAGTAGCTGGCAAAGGAGAGTCCAACATTTTGAGGATGTTCTGGGTTAGATACGATTCCATCACGGATGCTCTTTGCAAAAAATAGGGCAAAATATTCATTGAAACCCTTTTTCCTCCCTCCCTTAAATTGTCTGCAATTCAATTATATTTCTAGATCTCATTTTAATGCAAATAGTTCCTTTCACTCAGAACATGTTGTCACTTGTCTTTTCAAAGAAGCACGCCTTACACTTCCTTTCAAACAAAATGAGCGTTTACTTCCATTTGCATTGGATGCAACCAGTTTAAACTGCTTAGGTCTCACGTGGTTAAGAATGCATGCCACAAAATTCATTCCAAAAGCATCCAACTTCTTTGTGAGCAAATCATTGCAGCCACATTTGCTGAAATTGCTATCTTTCGTGTAAGGTATCTACACTTTTATGAGGTAATTCTAAAGATGAAAGCAACGAATCACCTCTGAAGTTGCCGTTACATAGTATTGCTCTCTGAACCATTTTGGCGAACATGTGAAAATTATTGGTAGTTAACTTCATGAAATCCTGCTTCATCAGGGTTTAAGGCTGTCTTGTAAAGCTAGAGGGCTGTTATGAAAGCTGTTGTGATGGTTGCGGTGAAACATGCCTTGAACCAAGCATAGTTAGGTCCTGCAGAATCATTGACCCCAAGCAACTGGTAATGTTTAGGAAAAGATGGATTTAACAAGATAAAAGCAAAGAGGAAATAGATATCACATGCCTGACAGAAGCAGTGATCATTTCAATATTGCCTCTTGGCAACAAAGGAAATACTAATCTCTTTAAAGGTAAAGGTAGAGGTTCCCCTCTGATGTGCTAGTCATTCCCGACTCTAGGGGGTGGTGCTTATCTCCATTTCAAAGCCAAAGAGCTAGGGCTGTCTGAAGATGTCTCTGTGGTCATTTTTCTGGCATGACTTTTTCTGGTCAAAGGTGCACAGAACGCTGTTACCTTCCCATCAAAGGGATCCCTATTTTTCTACTTGCACTTTTTACATCCTTTCAAATTGCTAGGTTGGGAGAAGCTGGGGCAAGTAACGGGAGCTCACTCTGTTATGTGGCGCTAGGGATTCGAATTACCAAACTGCCGACCTTTCTGATCGACAAGCTCAGTGTCTTAGCCACTGAGCCACCCCCCCTCTACTAATCTCATTGAAGGTTAAGATGACGGTTCCCCTTGCACATACGTTCTAGTTGTTCCCGACTCTAGGGGGCAGTGCTCATCTTTGTTTCAAAGCTGAAGAGCCAACACTGTCCAAAGACGTTTCCATGGTCATGTGGCTAGCATGACGAAGGCGTATGGAACGCTGTTACCTTCCCATTAGTGATGGGCTCCTACCGGTTTGGACCGGTTCGGCTGAACCAGCAGTGGTTTGGCAGCTTGGGTCGCTGGAACTGGCAGCGACCCAGGTCTGCCATGTCTCCAAACCAGTTCTCCTACAGCACCACCATCTTGTTTTTTCACTTTTGTGCATGGGCAGAACAATTTTTATTGCACTGTGCATGCATATGCAGAGCACATCAAACATGCACACCAGCAGTGTGCGTATGAGTGGACTGGCAGTAGTGCCTGCTGGAACCCACCCCTGCTTCCCACTAATCTTATTACGTGGAGGTAAAATAAAGGGAGAAATTCCTGGGTGTGCAGGTGTCACTGAGCTTCAGGATCCATAACCTATCAGAGCCTATTCCAGCTTTCGGTTAAAAACTGCAGCTCAAGACTCAAAGCCAATTAGATTTATGATGATGATCAAAAATCAGCATATCAAAGAAATAAAGTCAGAAAGCTAAAACTAATAAAATGAAATAAATAAAAATGAGTGTATTAGGATATTTATCTTTATGTTGGGTTGACAATATATATAAGTCAGTATTCTTAAAGAGTATATGTAGCTTTAAAAACTATGTTGAATTCTGATTGGCTGTGCTTCTCAGCTTTACCATATAAGGAAGCTCAGGAACACAGTTCATTCCCTTTTCGATTCCCTTTGATTCCTGTGTTTACTGTTTGCCACTGAATAGCTGAAGCTGAAGATTGAAGACTGAAGAAGTATTTGTTTTGCATCACTGTAAGATAACTCTGTGTTTTGGTGAAG
>JAPKID020002949.1:0-12800 GCA_026931265.2 Tropidonophis doriae
CCACGAACCGGCACCGGTCCACAGCCCGGGGGTTGGGGACCCCTGGATTAGATGACCTTCAAAGTCCTTTTCAATTCTATGATGCTACGGACTGTTGACTCAGGCCAAATTCATATGGATTATTTGTTATATGCGAGGAACAGCACAGAAAAAAAGCTAGCTGTAGCATATACGAGGGAAGCAAAATATTTGGCAGGACAGGCAGAGTTTGAGATACCGGGTCTTATTTTCAGATCACCCAACAGGGGCAAATGCACAATGAAAAACTAAACAGCAGTAGTGAAAATATCAGGAGATAGGTTTCAGTGAAGGGAAATAGCATTATTGTCTGTGACTGTTTAATAGAGGGTGGAAGGGAGTAAGGGGCAGCTTTAGAAGAAAACAGGAGATGGGATCTAAGGAGTTTAGGTAATAGGGAGAGATAATGAATAGGAATAACAGAGAGTGTGGGGTTGAATGTGTGCCATAATGTTTGAAACAGGCATCTTACTGTAAGGAGTTTTAAGCAATCAGGTGAAATATTGCCTCTTTGGAGACCTCACATTGATTGGGAGGAGTCATAGAAAGCTAAATTGATATAACTTTATCCAAAATAAATAAATTAATAAACAATAATGCTATAGAATTTACATAGCCATTTTACATTTTTCACTATGGCATCTTTTAAAATGCCTTTTAAGATAATGCAACATCATAGTGCTTTATACTGAAATGAATCAAATGTAGGATAAGGAATAGCAGAAGCTGGGGATGAAGGGACCAGATGAAGCAGCCTAGTATCCCTGTGTGGTCACAACTCCAATCCAGAGATGGGTTGCTGCCAGTTTAGCCCAGTTCACCCATACCAGTAATGGAATTCAGGCCTAGATCGTAGAACCGGCAGCAACCCAGGCCTGCCACACTCCCGAACCAATTCCTCGCCACTGCCATTTTGTTTTTAAGTGATTGCACATGTGCAGTTCACTGTAAATTGTTCTGCGCATGTGTGAAGCATACACAGCATGCATGCAGGTTGTGAACCTGTAGTAAAACTGGCAGCAACCCATCCCTGCTCCAATTTTCCTCTGAAGTGCAACTGAGCCCCAGGTTCTGACTGCTAGTTGAGAAGATTGCTGTGCATAGGCCCTTAGCAATAAATCAGAGCAGGTCTTTCATGCCTGACAACTAATTTTTTAAACATTTTATTAGGCAAAAAATCATGTATGTATGTATTATTCTTAATCCAGTTTCCCTTGGATATTTAAATTAGGGTTCACTTCTACTGCAAATAATCCACTACTATGTGTTTTGTAACACAGGAAATATGACATGATATTCCATTATTTATTCAACAGTGAATCTGTCTAATGCAAAGAAAATTAAAAGAAATTAAGGTGATATCTTTATTAGCAAATAATTATTTTTTCTCTGAGATCTATAACACTGTAATGTATCGTAATTAGAATATAAAATTTATTATATGAGTATGGGTAAGAGAAACTATTTACTAGTTATTACTATGCCTGGAAGACATTGCTCTAAGTGTCTACTCAGACCATTTTAAAGAAGAAAATACTAAGAATATTGTAATATCATCTGATCACTAGATTCTATGTCAGGACTTATATTAATATAAAGAAGTGTTGCAAAATAATTATGTATTTTTTAAAATTAACATTCTATTATTTGGTGAAATCAAAAATGTTGTAAATATCTACTGTTATTTCCTTGAAACTGAATATTCTAAGTTTAATGTTGATTTTATTCCATTGATTGATAATTCTTGCTTGATTATTTGATAATATAGGACAGGATACTTTTGTTGTTTTATCATAGTTTTTAAATGTTTATAGGTAGTCCTCTATTTGCAACAGTGCTTTTATTGACCAATGTTACAATGGCAGAATAAAAAGTGATTGATGACTGTTTTTGATCATTGTAGCATCTCCATGGTCATGGGATCAAAATTGAGATACTAGGCAACTGACTCTTATTTATGATGGTGCAGTCCTGGCATTATGGAATTTACCTTTGGGACCTTCTTCCAAGAAAGTCAATGGGAAAGGTAGATTCATTTAACAACCATTTATTACTTAATAAATGTAGCAATTTATTTAACAATTGTGGCAACAAAGGTTATAAAAGGGGCAAAATTCATTTAACGATTGTCTCATTTAGCAATAGAAATTTTGGCTCAACTGTAGTTCTGTTGAGAAGTACTTGTATTTACAAAAAATGAGACTCTCAGAGCATGGTTTTATGGATCATTCATGCAGACAGGGCCAATTTGTTTCTTTTCTTAATAAAGGGAAGGAGTTCTGTATTTCTCCAGTTCCTGCAATTATGCCATAAAATTTTGCCATTTTCCAAATAAATTTCAATATGATGCACCTACAAACAACTAAGGATTATGCCCAATTGAAAAAAAAATAATCATAAACAAAATTGGAATAGCAGCAACAAATACATTAGTTGCAGAACAACTGTCTCCTTGGCTGAAGAAGATGGTGTAGCCTTTTCAAATTGTTGTATTAGCAAAGAATTTTAGAAATTATAGTTTATATATCTGGACTCAAGAAGTTGGAAAAGTACCGATTTAAGACAGAGCTTTTGAAATGAGCCATTAGCTGTGGTTTCTGAAGGCTGGCTCATTATTCTATTATTTGGGAAGGCATCAAGGTGGAATTATAAAGTCAATAATGAAGGACAAATACTTGTAAACCAAAAGTTATGGAACTAGAAGATGTAGATATCTCTTAAATTGACAATGTGAGTTACCAAAAGAATTTCAGCAAGAAATCTTTTTTATTTTCATCAATACAAAAAGTAAGTGTCCAATAATCCAATGGCAAAAGACTGTATTAATATAGTGTACAATGTTTTTTTCTGATTGGAATACTGGTAAAGGATTTCTGTAACTTGAGTCTAACTATATATTAACAATAGCACTTAGACTTATATACCTCTCCATAGTGCTTTACAGCACTGAGTAGTTTACAGTGTCAGCATATTTCTGCCAACAATCTGGGATCTCATTTTACCAATCTCAGAAGAACAAAAAGCTGATTCAACCTTGAGTCAGTCAGGATTTAACTCCTGGCTCTGGGCAGAATTAGCTTGCAATACTGCATTTTAACCACTGCATCCCCATGGCTTTGAACTGACATGTTTCATCCAGAAATGTTACAGCAAGAAATGTAAAGAAATTAAACAACCTATTCACTTCTTTGTTTGTAGGGCCTAATGTTTTGCACAATAAAATACTTGATAGCCTACAAAATTAGGTTTGATGGCAGCTATCTGAAACTTAATTTAACTTTTAAAACCCTTGAAGTTAGGACTTGACTATCCAAGAATCTGTTGCTTTCTTCTTCAAATATTATTGTTTTTACAGTATCTCATCTGATTTTTTTAAAAATTCCTAAAAGGTTTTCCTAAAGTCACAAATACTCACAGAATCCATTTGCCCAGACATGTAAGAAAAACCTTTTTCTTATGTTCTTCTCGAAGTACAAAATGTACTTCATCCAAGTATATTTTGGTGGTAATACATGCCACCAAGTGTTCCAAAATATTAATAAATTAACTAATCAGATTATAGGATTTATATAAGGCATTTTAAATGGGACCCTAGTGGTGCTTTTCACATTAAGGATCTACACCAGTTCAGCTTCAACAAAGATCTATTACTGTACAAGCTGCTCTCATTCTTGGATTCTTAATATTTTAGTTGAGAGTCTGCAGCATCTCTGAAACATTAGCCACATTTTTCTATTTATTTTGTCCTGGATTTCAAGATGACTTTTCTTATGTTTTCGTATAATGAAGAGTGTATACTGGAACTCTATTTGGCTTAATAAAGGCCAAAGGCCATTACCCTTATCATGGATTGCTTTAAAAAAAAGAATAAAAAACATTAAATTCAATAGCCATTACTTTCAATGATCAGATGCTTTAAAGAACTGGGTACATATTTTATAAAAACTGCATTTCAAGTTATGGTTCCATGTATATAAAAGCTGTTGGGTGCAGCACCACCTGACTTTGGATAATCTAAAAAAACGTAAAGCAGACTCTGTTTGCATTCAGAGATGAGAGACTATCAGGAAATCTCAGGGCTATAGGCTAATCTGGGGAGTAAAAATAATTCAAGATGACAATACAGTGCAACCTTAACTTCCATACTATTGTCAAGGAAAAAAACCATGAATGTGTTATTATTTTTATTATTTTTATTATTTTTATTATTTTTATTATTTTTATTATTATTATTATTATTATTATTATTATTATTATTATTATTATTAGTATTAGTATTAGTATTAGTATTATTAGTATTATTAGTATTATTAGTATTAGTAGTATTAGTAGTATTAGTAGTATTATTAGTATTATTAGTATTATTAGTATTATTAGTATTATTAAATTTTATTAAAATGTCTATACCGCCCTTCTCCCTTCCGGGACTCAGGGTGGTGTACAGGCAGCAATAAAATCAATGATAAAAATATATGAAATATATATTTTAAAATGTATTAGATAATACGCTTCTATTAAAAACATTAATAAAACCTACTAAAAACATTTAAAAATTATGCCAGGCCGGCCGCATGAAATGTTTGTAACTCAGGATTGAACTGTGAGGTCCTTGGTGTTCTCTGAGCTTGATGGTTTCATTACCAAACTAGGTAATATCAGTAGTAGAAGGGAGTGGATTCTGCTCTTGTTTTCATATACTAATGGCTTTCCCTTGTCAGTGTTGATCAGTTGCTTCAGTAACTGTGTTTTGATTGATGCCAGGTCTCTGCAGCCTGAGGCAGAGAAGGGCTATTCTGTACCCCTCCCTCAAATGTTCTTTAAAATACAGTTTCCCAGCATTCTTTAGGAATCTCCAACATGCAAACTATGGTTACTCATCCTAAAATGAATCTTCTTTATCTGGAGCTTCAAAATTTGCTGTTTGCTAGAAAGATGAGTAGCTAAAAGTCAATCTACATTTAGTGAACACCTGACTTTGGGGATATTTCTTCATAACCAAACAAAAGTATATTTTATGTGCAGTTCACACCCCTTGCTCATTAGGTCTGGATGTCACAAAACAAAGCCCACATTTTGTAATTAACCCCCACACCCCATTTTGACTGGCAGAGTGTTGCAGGATGCTGAGTGCTCTCACTCCCAAGTCATGAGGGCACAGAACCACTTATTAAAAAGTTGCAGCCCACCACTGCTCCAAGGTACCTTCTGATTCTAAAGTCTCCAAAACAAGGGAATTTGCTTAAATTGTGTGTGTGTGTTTGTTTGTTTGTTTTCTCATTAGGAATAATGGAATAACAGAGTTGAAAGGGACTTCTAGTCCAACCCCCTGCTCAGGCAGGAAAACTGAGGATGCCAAAATTTGAGTGGAGGGCCTGGGAAAGGTGTCAGAATAACAGAATAATACTTAGAAGGGACTTTGTGGGTTAGTGTTATATCATTTCAGAAAAATGGGTATCCAGTCTTTTCTGAAAAACTTCCATTGAGCAACCAGAATTTCTGAAGACAAGTAGTTGCACTGTCTACCATATTTTTTGAACTATAAGACACACCTGTGTATAAGACACACCAAGATTTCGAAGAGGTACATGAGAAGAAGAAAAAAAGCTTTTGTCTTCCTCGGCCCCCAGGAGTGCACTGCAGCCTTCAGCAGGGCTGGGGTAAGGCAAAAACTTGGAAATGGAAACGCCATTTCCCACCAAAACGGGGCATTTCTCCTTCCCTCATCCCTGCTGAAGCCTGCAGAGTGCTTCTGGGGGGTGGGGGAAGGCAAAAACACCTTCATTTTTATGAAAATCAGCCAATTTTCTGCCCATTTTTCAGAAAAATTGGATGTGGAGGGGGGCTTTGGGAAGCCAAAAATGGCTGTATTCTGTCTATAAGACACACCAACATTTCCACACTCTTTTAGGGGGGGGAAAGGTATGTCTTATACTCCGAAAAATATGGCAATCGTTTTCACTATCAGGAATTTCTTCTTAATTTTAGCTTGCTTCTCTCTTTGTTCAGTTTCCATCCATTGCTTCTTGTTTTGCTTTCTGTTGGTTTAGAAAATACATTTCCCCCCCTTTTTTGTGGCAGCCCCTCAAAAGCCTGTTTTGTGACCTGCCTATCACACTCTTGGCAAACCAATTCCTCCTTTCAGTAGTCCATGAAAGTACATATATAGTGTAACCCACCAAATCACGCTCACAGAACCGGTAGTAAAAACATTTGAATCCCACCATTGGTAACAAGACCATGTGAAGTCATCGTACTGTTTTATACTATACTGGGAAGATCACATTTGGATACTATGTCCAGTTCTGGTCACAATAATACAAAAAAGGGAGACTCTAAAACAGTGCAGAGGTAGGAGGAGAACCACCGTAAAACGGTGCCTCCCACCCCCAACCCCCCTAGGCGGCACAATAGGATACCATGGTCGATGGTATCCTTAGTCTATGAACTAAGGATTTCAAACTTAAATTGTTATGAGTGCTACCTGAGCACTCATTTGCTTGTCTAAAGGCTGCAACACTAAAGCTTTTTCCTATACTAATATCAAAAGTTTGAGTAAATAAATTCCAAAAATACAATTGCATGCAAGTAAAAATAAATTTATTAAATTGAATTACTGCAAAACAATTTTTTTTAATATTTAACGCTGGTCTTTTGGCAATATGTGTATGAGTAAATTACAGGATGGCTCTCGGAATGCAATTTTGATACCTCTGGCATAAGCTATCTCTAAAAATTGCAATAAGAGATGTTGGAGAACTATTTAGATGTTCTTCTCCCAACTCAGAAATTGTTTATAAATTATTCTATAACCTTAAAAATACATATTGTTTCCTTCCCAGAGGGGGAAATTATACCAATTAAACTGATTCTTCTCCAATCATATTTAGAATTTTTTTCATCAAAATGAAGTTGTAAATAGGAAGTTCCTTTTTTTGACACTAAGGCCAAGCTATCATAATTTATTTTCTGTACAGAGGTACATTATTTTCACATAATTATTTACAGCACCTAACAAAAGCTCTTCTATATTTGAGAGGAATTTGTCTCAATTATTTTTCAAAATAATCTGAAACTTGATTTAGGTTTTTTTAGTTAACAGGAAGAAATAAGCATGATACTGGTCCTGTGCTTTATCACACAGTGTCTTTATATTTTGGTTATATTTATTTTATTCATTAAACAAGTTTATATGGCCACTCACATACAAACTATGTGAAATATAGAAAAGTTCCATGTTAAACAGAAAATTTGTGTTTAAGGAATGTTTAAACTGTGCCTATAGTTTTATGTTTTTGTTTTTCTGTTAGAGCTGCTCTGCTCAGTTTGTATAAGAGCATTAGAAATGTATGACACCCCCCACAATTCTAGTTTGTTTCTATAGCATGGCTTTTAGAGTCAAAGCTAGAGCACTGGGACAGTAGTTATGAAGTATTTAAAAAGCAAACTCAATTAGTGTTTGCCTTTCCAATATTTGAAGAAAAAATGGCTAACCAACGTCCTTCAATGATGAGATTGTTTATTTTGTTTATATTTCTTCTTTCAGAGGTTGGAAATTTCAAATGGCTTCACAAGTTGCAATGCAGAACTCTGGCTCTTATTCAATTTCACAGTTTCAGTCCAGAATGATAAGGTAAAAAAGTTCCAACTTTTTATTATTTTATTTATTGACACCTCCAATTTTGCATATGATTTAGGTCAAAAAGGTTCCATTCAAAACTAATAAAATATATAATTCTATTCATTTTTTTTCAATCAACGGGATTTTTGGAAGCTTATTCTGATTTTATTGTTGTCAGTGTGTGATTAAAATTATGGCAGCGATGTATTAATAAATATTTCAAATTTTCTGAAAAGTTCTGTATTTTGTTGATTTTGTACTTAATATCTAGACTTGAGAGTTTGGCTTTCAAGTCACGTCAGATGAAACTGGTCTTTATATTCACTATTAATGCAGTGCCAGCCGCATGCCAGTCATAACTAGCTTAGGTGAATCATCTTTGTTTCATGTAGAGAAATGTACAAACAGTTGAGGCATGAAGGATATCTATTCCTTTATTTTTTTTAACTAAAACCTTGAGATTCACCAACTAAGGGCAGACACAAAATTATGCTGCAAATGAAACAAGATACAAAATGCCCATTCAGAAGACGAAATCAATTACCTTCCTACATTGTAAGATAAATACATATTATGTTGAATTTTGTTGGTATTAGGTGAACTCGTAAATGAAAAGGTTTGATGGGTGTTTGTGTGTGTGTGTGTGGACACAATTACATCAAAGCAATGACTCCTATGTTCTAAGTTGGTTCTTATCACGTATGCACTTTAGTTTTTGAACATTTAAAATAGCAATCATGTACAAGTCAGAGCATAATGATTTTGATTGTACCTGGATGTGGTATTTGTCCTAGAAAAGTCTGGTTTCAGTAGATTTTCCTTGATGCTAATTCTGAAATCTATTTATTTGTTTGATGTTCTAGAAACCTAATACCAACAAAATTAACTTCAGATTTGTTTCTGATTTGTGTTAGTTCTAACATGTTAGATGATATTGCAGAGTTGTTACAAACTACTCATAGTTGGATCTTACGTATTGAATGTGAAGGATGTAAGGTTAGGAGTTGAAGGATGTAAGGTTAGGAGTTCATCAGCAGATGAATTATTGTTTATAGATCTGTCGTTCTATTATAGTCCCTTCTTTTTCCTCAGATTCATCTACTGAGGAAACATTTATTAGGTCTACATCGATCTATTTTCATCTAATCATGTATTTTATTTAAGAAAAAAATGCTGCAACCTGTTAAACTCCAACTATTAATACAATGTAATCCGTAAAGCAAAATGAGTTAACTAGTTGTCAGCCTGAAAATGTTACCTTTTAAGGGATTCTAATCTCATTTGCTTTTTAATCCAGCGTTACTCTAACTCCAATTCTTATAGTCCAACACTGAGATCCAAAGTATTCTGTAGCATCCTCTCCTAAGTAAGAATAAATAAAATTGCAGTCTTATCTTTGATGCTTAATAAGGAAAGAACACCAGCTTTGAAAAAAATCATTTTGTATCGGATTTCCCACAGTGTTTTAAAATTAAATTTCATTTATCAATTTCTGAATGCAGTAATAGATTTTACTTTCCCCTGCTTATTTTTTTTTTAAATTTCTTAAATATAGGTGGGCCAAACTACGGATTAACATGCTTCCAGCCACAATAATCTGTGAGCCAATCTCAGAATGCTTTGTTGCGAGTTTGATTATTGGATGGGCAGTTCATCATATGTTCAGATGGGACATAATGGTATTTTTTATGTGTCATTGTTTGGCATGGTTTATATTTGACTACATTCAACTCAGGGCTGTCCAGGTAGGTTGTACTGAATAGAGACTCAGATATAATAGAATTTCTTTTATAAATTAATTACCACACTTTTTGCATGAATATTTTAAAACTAATATAACACTTTAAGTGTATCTGTGAATTCAGAATGAAGACAATACAAATGTATTTTTGTGTCGTGAATATCACAGTTTCATGCAATGGAACAATTTAAAACATTTAACCATTTGATTGATATGAAGGATTGAGGTTGACAAATATTCTCAAACACATGTACTAACATTTTGAATTAAATGAGCCAGAAATTGGAGTTAGCAATCTGTCCTATATACAAATTGGATAATTTATGTTATTAAGAGTAATAGTTAGCATCCAATGTGAGGGGTATTTGGACTGTAAACAATGGGAATATTATCATATATTATCTTCTGTTGAAGACACTTAAGTTTTTGCTTAATTCCTTTTCTTTCCTATGTTGTCTGCCACTCTCCCCCCTCCCCCCCAAAAATCTGGAGAGTTAAAAATCTCTGGAACAGAGAAGGAATGTCATAAAAGCTGACACTGGGGGTTAGGTGTCTAAAATCTGGGTGCGGAATTTAAGCAAATAATGCCACAATGATTAATTATGTATATATGGGTAGTCCTTGACTTACAACTGTTCATTTAGTGACCATTCAAAATTATAACGGCACTGAAAAAAAGTGACTCATGACCATTTTTCACACTTACAACCTTTGCAGCATCCCCCATGGTCACATGTTTTCCATTTGGATGCTTGGCAAATTGACTCGCATTTATGACGGTTGCAATCTCTGGGGCTCATGTGATCCCCTTTCGCGACCTTCCGTCAAGCAAAGTGAATGGGGAAACCAGATTCAATTAACAACCCTGTTCCTAATTTAAGAATTGCAGTGATTTACTTAACAAAATGTGGAGAGAAAAGTCATAAATTGGGAAAAAAACTCACTTAACAAATTGATCAGTTAACAACATAAATTTTGGGCTCAATTGTGGCCATAAGTTGAGGACTACCTGTAGTGATAACATCATAGAAACAGAGCTATGTAGGGTTCCTTCAGCATGTCTCTCTGAGTCCATAACATGAAGCTGGTATAGTAGAATTGTCTTCTGTACCCAGAAGACTTTGGGCTTTTTGACTGTGCTTTTTGGCTGCAGTTACAGGTAGTCCTCGACTTACAACCATTTGTTTATGACTATTCAGTGGTACTACAAAAAGTGACTTACAACTGGTTCTCACATTTAACAGTCACACACACACACACACCACCACCCCGGTCACATGATTAAAACTCAGACACTTAGCAACCAGCATAATCATCATTTGCAATCATTGGAGCTGGTTTCTGAGAAGCAAAGTCAATAGAAAAAGCCAGATTCTCTTAACAAATGCAATGATTTGCTTAACAACCATAGTAAAAAGGTAGCAGAATCAGGCATGACTCATTCAACAACTACCTTGCTTAGCAATGGAAATTCTGGTCCCAGTAGTAGTCGTGAGTCAAGGACTAGCTTTTTTGGCCTCTTTGTACCATAAATCTAGAACAGTTCTTGTGAAAGCACCAAGTTGAATGATCTATGCAATGTTTTCAGGATACTAATTAGTCTATATAAAACTAAAAGTGTTGTCATGGATACTTTTATTAAAGATTCTAATAGAGCTTTTAGTTCCTAATTAACTTGATTTAGAATAGTTGTTTCTTAAAAATATGAGCTACAGATTTGCCTGGAGTATTAGAAGTAATAGTTAAAAAGTAGCTCCTAAACTACTTATTTTTTTCTGCCTCTTATAGTAATCTTTTTTTAATTTAAGCTTATTAAGTAAATATTTAATTTGTTTGGTGAAATTGTAACTAATTATGAACTTCTGTTCATATTATCCCCCAGGGCAGTGCTCTGTGTTTTTCAAAACTTGACTATGCAGTAGCGTGGTTTATCAGAGAATCCATGACGATATACATTTTCCTCTCAGCTTTGTGGGATCCTACTATTAGCTGGAGGACAGGACGCTACAGATTACGCTGTGGAGGCACTGCAGAAGAGATCCTTGATGTATAGCCACAGCTTTGTGACTGTGTATTTCAAGAAAAGAGAAAAAAAGAAAGTATTACAAATTATGTTTATATAAATGCTTTTAAAAGATCTACCTTCAATAGTTTTATTACCTGTATGTTTTCATATATGTTCTTTAATTTATTTTGCATGGCACTTGCATCTGTGAAAAAAAATACATCTATAGTCTTGGCCAAATGGTACCTTGTTTTTATGTACAAAATCAAATCAAGAGGATTGGTTCCAGGATTCATTTTTCTTAGGAATGTTCTGCAGCAAGTTCTACAAACAGCATCTTTCAGTATAGCAAAAGCTACTCTCTATTAATCAAAGGACATAATCCACTGGGAATACATTCTGCATAGATCTACTGAAAAATCTATGGGATGTATGCCAAGCACAGCTATGCGTTTGTCCAAAATGCTCTTCTGGTGATTGGACTGCATCCACTAAAAGGCTAACAATGTAAATACAAGAGTGGTTAGCTTTGGAAAGCACAAGTGGTGGGGCACAAGGAGAGAAGCTTTTTAGATGATCCATGCCTACCTCTTGCGGTTGCTGCAGAGCAAATATGAATAGGTAACTTGGCTTTAGGAATAGCAAAATGTGTATCTCTGTCTGGGTATATACAGATTAAATTATTTTGGTCTCTCTGCAGTGAGCCAGAAGTTTGATGTGGAACGTGGGAAGAATTAGTGCTTCAATGGAGGGCATCTTTTGGCCAACTCTAACTGGTTCTGTCTCGAACCATTTTAATCACTGTGCTGTAATTAGCCTAGCTAATCTTCTCCATTCCCATTCTGACTTTTTTAAAGGGGTGTTTTTGTTTCTCTGTAAGTGAACATTTGATAGTTATGGGGACAGGGGATGCATTTCAGAAACATTTCACATATGACCTATTTTCTTACTGTCTTCTTAAGAATGTAATTTCATGAAGCAGGTATTTATTATCTTTTTTTAAAGTGGGCATCTTTCTGTCTACACTAGTCATCCTTAAGTATCAAATTGCAATAGATGTCAGTATATTAAAAAGCAAAGTGAATTTGCTGTTACTGATTTGAACTTGTAAGCTTTAATTATCAACTGGATCTTCTTTTGGAATTTTTCCTTCTATTAATCTGGTCTTTCAATTGGGTTTTTGTATTCAAGCTGTAATTGCTAAAAGAAAAAAGACTAGACAATAACCAATTTGTAAATGCATGCTGTTTCTCCTCACCGCCCACCCCTTTTAACTCCGTTTGTTCTCCCACCCATTATTGGATTGCTCTTAACATGGTGAACTGGACTTGTTTAAATGTGACTTTGATCACAAAGCAAATTGAGAGGGGCACTGCATTAAGCCTGTTGTTTTTCTTTTGTATTTGTACTGATGTTGC
>JAPKID020002950.1:0-12799 GCA_026931265.2 Tropidonophis doriae
GGGGGGAAGGGGAAAATCTTTTTTTGTATGAAGAACTGATATTTGTATTATGTTTGATGGAATAATAAAACTCTTTTTACATTAAAAAAAAGACATCTCTTTCTCTCCTACATAAACATAGCAAAAGACCATCACTTTCTGTTTTTACACCCTTCAAGGAATCCGCAGAAGCATCCTAGCTTTCCAAACAGTTACCTTTCACCCAAGGTCTTTGGGGGAAAGACACACACACACACACACAAACTCACTCGGAAACAAATTTTCTTCATATCAAACCTTCTGTGGTTCTTTGACTCCTTGACTAACTACTGCTTTTTTCTTTTCATATTAAAATATTAATCACACTATCAAGAGACTCTTCTCCAACATGTTCCCTATGACTGCAGTGCAATGATCCATAGGAGATTATTAATTCATATTATACAATCAAGTATTTCAGAGAGATAAAGTGTAATGTAATCTTATGGACAGATAGACTCAAAATAAGAAAACTCAGTTGTCAAAAAGTATTAGGTTTTAAAAACAAAAATAGCAATGTGTAATTTCCTGCTTCTAGATCAGTTTTTAAAGCATTTTTAACTTTCCGAACAGTACTGCAGGTTATCCAGTCAACAAATAATTCAGGACCACATTTTACTCTCTTGTCATAATATTAAAGTGATTTCTTTAGGCCAACTTTAACAAAATGAATTTGTATCTTTGGTCACAGATTCCAAATGCTTAAACAAAATGATGGAAAGAAAAGTACTGTTTTTCTTTTACCTTTTTGATTAGTAAATGTGTGTTTTTGTGTACAATTAAATAGTCAAAACACGATCTATCACAGTGTTCCTAGATTTATTTTTTTTTAGTTTAATTTGGGGCCAAACTTTCATAGAAGCTTATCTCTTGCTAATTTATGGAGACAGTTTGTCATTGTCTTGTCTAAAAATTTCTACCAATCAATTCCTGAGGAATCCTCTTTCCTGCAATACACCATTGCGACAACAAGAGCAGTATAGGAAATGTTAGTAGTACTTTACTTTGTTGCTTTGTGAGGAACATTTAACAAATTTCTAAGTCTTATTATAAAAGAGAAAATATGAGTGGGCTATTTCCCAAGTTTCTCTTTTTAATGCAAATTATTTGGCTTACACATATCACACATTTTATTCTTCTATTACTTGTTGGTTTGTGATAGAATCATGTTATTTTCCTAATTTGATGAAATCCTCATCTACTGGATCACTTGATGGAATTCCAATTTTACAGTTGGCTTGAATCTGGCTTCACTGCTTATCCCTATTGTCTGCATTTTAATAGCTGTTATGAAAATCCAGTAGAGCAGTGCCTCAAGATCCCATCAAACATAGGAAGACTACATAGGAAGATAGGAGAACACTGAGCCTCTGATTACTTTCATTCATTTTTTTCCTTCAGTGGCCCACATCCAACAGTGTGAATAGCTAGCCAGTAGTCTTTTTTTTTCAAGTTTTTTTGAGGGGCTTTCATTTCTATCAGTTACACTTCTGTCACAGAGCAGTGAAACATATAAAATAACACCCTAATCCTAACATACAATTAAGGCGACTGCTACAGTTGCATGGAGACTGATTGGGAGGGATGCAGTCCAGAAATATGATCTCTCTACTACTTTCCAGACAATGCTAAATCTGTTTGGGAATATATCTTTGCTTTAAATAGTGAGAGCAATGAGGAAACATTAATTCTCTTAGCAAAATAAAAGATGACTACAGCAATTAAGCATTTTGGAGGTTGGTAGAAAAGACCGTTAATTAAGGAGTATCCATAGCAATAGGCAATTGTTCATTACTTAACAGTTATGGGTTGTACTATTTGTTGGAGTTTGTCTTGATCTAGCCAATTTTTGCTTGATAAATAATAAATGATAACAAGTTCTAGTTTTCAAAAGTTTTATTTTCTAAAAATTAGGCAGATTGTACTGTCTCTTATTTCATTCCTTCTTTCTTTAGTGCCCAATAGGTGAGAAAACCGGTCAGTACCAATGGTGGGCTGCTGCATAGTCATGTGGGTTCGGGCAAACCCTTGGCTTTGATTGGTGGTTGGGCCTGCCCACTTGCCCTTGTGCTAAGCTATCCATTTATAACTAACTTTCTGGTTCATTCCCTCTGCCCTCACTGCCCACCCTGCTTTACTCACCAGAACTGCCTGAGTTGATCATCTGCTTCTTTTGAAGCCCCATCTCACTTCCAAAGGGGAGGGTGTGAGCGAAGCTAGCACACGTGCACTCACAACTGGAGAACCATTTGTGAATATAAGTGCAGCCCACCTCTGGTCAGTTCCACCCTTTGGGAAATGCAAAGCTAGTGGCTGCTGGAGTGCAGGAGCAAAGGCTAACTATTGCTTCCAGTCTTCAAGTTCCATTGACTTTTATATGCCCCATAGGCTCATTGCCCATACCTGTCTTGTTGGCTACTTCCAGCTAGCCAGGCTTTGTGGAACTGCATTTATCAAACTCCTCCTAGAATTGTCCCAAAGAATCTGTGCTTCATTTGTAGTGCTGGGACACATATCTTCTTTCTAGCACATTCTTGCAAGTGCAGAGTTCGCTTAGTGTTGGGATGCATATCTAACATGAAAAATTTCTCTCTAATCCTCTCCATCCAAATCGCTCAATTAAGACCTACATCGGGGAAAATGCCATGTGTCAGGGCTGCAAGAGGATCTGACCCCAAGAAAATGGGATGAAAGACTGGTATACCAGGTTTTAAAATTCTGGTATGTTCTTTCTAAAAGTTCTGCCCTTTGAAATATTGTCCTCTTAAGAATAGAATTTTCTTTTTAGTGTATATTCCCTTTAGAGCAGGGGTCTCCAACCTTTGCATCGTTAAGTCTGAAGCACTTCAGCTCCCAGACTTCTCCAGCCAGCTGGCTGGAGAAGTCTGGGAGCTGAAGTCCTTCAGACTTAACGTTGCAAAGGTTGGAGACCCCTGCTTTAGAGGTTGGTATGATAATAGATAGAATAAGTTTGTAAGAACAAGCAATCAGGATAATTAATCCTGCTTTGCATGGCAGGATTTCTCTGTCCACCCATCTCTCTCACACATTCAAAGGAGTGAATGCTGGTGATACGTAAACAACCCTGTAGCTGAGGTACAGTAGGTTGGTATGCTATGGGATTCGTTTTTTTATCCAACTATCTTTCTTCCCATCTCAAGCATGGAAGAGAAGTATATTGATGACAATGCTGTATGGATAGATCCTTCCAAAGCTTACTGGACTGAACGTATGAAGTTTTCAGCTAAGAACCTTTGACATCTGATTGAATTACAATTATCCGAAAAAAGTAGGTGAAAAGCGTAAGATCCTAGCTAAAGCTGAGGATTCCAGATAGGTCTAAACCAGCATAAAGCAACCTCAGAGTCGTAGTCCTTTTTCTTTAGAATGAAAATGTTCTATATCTAAAATCTCTACATGGGGTAGATAGCTTATCAGGACATTTGGGCTGTACTGTGCAAAATATATTTTGTAGGACATTGGGTCATTGTTAAGACTGATTATTAATCCTGTCTCACATCAGTCTTGTAATACAATTACCTTGTTCCACCTGTGGCGATTCCAGCCTTTGCAGAATCACTATATTTAGGGTTTTATTCCCCTCCCATAAGATTCAGTAAAGCAGATATCAGGAAAACTGCATCTTGTATCTATTTATTATCAATAGAAAAAACAGAACATTTTTATATTCTCCTTGTGTAACAATGGAGCAAGAGAATAACAGTGATATAACATTATAACATTTTTGTCCATTCTTACTGTATAATATTCTGCTTTGCATTCTGTTTGTGATTTGCTTAATCATGGTTTATTGAATAAATCATATTTAGGTCCTTAGAACATACTAAAGCAAATACTATAATTTCATACTATGTACAAATGACAATGATGCATTCAGTCATGCCTGACTCTTGGTAATCTTGTTGGCCAGTCTCTCCCTATCTTCTGATCTTGCTGTGGCTGGTGTCAACCTTGATGGTTTCAAGCCATAGTATTCTTTGATGGCTCGGTCAGATAATAAAAAATACAGATAAGAAAAATATTTTTTTCTTTTCAGTCATAGAAACAACTTCCAAATATTGAAACTGAAACTCAAATTAAAATTATTTAATGAAGGCAAGGGGATAATCATTTAAAATGCCAGCCTGCCCCAAGCCACATTTCCAATTGGTACTGCTCTTTGAATAAGTTTATGATGCATCTGAAAACACTTTTATTTCCCTTTGTCTTTGTTCACTTGCCATTTATTCTTCAATAAAACTGAGAACTAGTTCTCTCCATAATTATTTTACCATTAAATCTAAAACTAGGACACCTAGTGATTTAAAATGTCCACATTTAGCAGCAACTAGTATACTGATCAAATGGAAAAGAGATTAAAGCCTAATTTCAACATAGCATTATATATGGAATTTTACAGGTAGTTTAAGCTATTTTTAATTTTTAGGTCTAAATGCATTTTCTCCTACCAATACCTTTCTGATAATGGCATAGTATTAATCACAAAAGGCTTTTATTATGTGCATTTATATTCATAATGTCTTCTGCATTCTAAATATTCAAGCAATGAATTCTGATCGCTTGAGATGGTACCACAATATGACAATTTGTCATGCTCTATAACACATCTCTGGGAGGATTCAGTAAAATATTAATTACAAAGAAAAATAATACTGTTACTTTTCAAGTTTAGTTTCTAGACCAGGAAGTTGCATTATCATCTCTTACCAAGATCTTTCAGACTAATCTCTGTACAGCGCAATGTTACTGTGGCCACAGAAACAAAACAGAATGTATGAAATACTCAACAATTTAGCAAAAGATTTATAAAACTATCAACATTAAAAAATAGCCTCCTATTCCATTCTGTAATTCATAACCTCTTTTTACTTTAAAAAGAATATTGAACTTCTTAGAATGTTTGATAATGACCATTACATTTGGCAAGCTTTATTCTGTGGATAAATTAAATTAAAGCCTTCAATTTTTAATTCTTAACCTAAAATTAAAGGATAAAAATTAAAATTAAACAATAGCTTTCTTTTAGTAAAAAAAACTCAATAATTCTTGGTTGGTCCTACATGTTTCTAACTGATATATTTCTCCTCTAAAATTCTTCTAATGTACCTTCATTGGCCTAAGGAGTTAGCATTGCTAAGCAGTGACATTCTGATACTCATAATCCAGTTATTTCTCTTGGTTTTTTCAAGCCCTTCTACAAGAGTCTATCAAATGAGATCCATTACATTCTTCCATCTGTTCGGGGGATTTTTCTAAGCCATGTAGAACTCTTTATAAAAAGAGTGAAACACTGAACTTGTAAGGCTTTGGCATCAATTAGCAGGAAATTGGCTCACCAGAATGTAAGAACACTTCCAGCAAAGCCAGAATAACTCAGAAGAATTAATAGGAAAATAATATGCAAATCCTAAATTAAAGGCAAACAGAAAGGTCAATGATTATGTTGATTCTCCATAATTGCCCCTTTCTCATTTGAATATCTGATCTCAGAGTTTTCATATATATTTTTTTCTTCAAGAGAGTATGTATCTTTTGATCTACAATGATCAAATAAACAGGAAGAGAACACATTATTTTGACAGGGCTTCTGGTTTGTTTGAATTCATTGGGGCAATAGGGGGGTGGGGGTGGGAAGGTCACTCTTTTTATCAGTTGAAGTAGACCAGGCCTGCAACAAGTTCATAATGACTGATGGAACTATATTGTTACAGGGCTTAATAATAGAATCCTGAAAGCCTACCAAAGGTCCTGTTTCCCTTCTATTATAACAAAGAACATTAAGATGGGGGCAAACGTTCATTTCCTTCTGGTCTTTCCTTAAATGTAAAAGCCAGTTAGGTAACTATGGCTTTCTGGGTAACCTTCTCTCAGTCACAGGCTAGGAAGTTGAAAAACATCCCAGACTGTATAATCTGTTATGTTTGTGCTGATAAATAATAATACACTTCACACAAACACACACACACACACACACACACACATTAGGTTTAAGCTGATAAATAAATAAACAAGGGAGACTAGGATAGATCTATTTTGAGCTATTTAGCTCTCATCAGCTAGCCGTACCTTTACTGGGATTTGAACCGGGGCTGTATTACATGTTAGGCAGATGTTTCAGCCACTAAGCCACCAGGTTCTCCTCCTGATCAGCTGGGCCAGGGGAATAAGTATATACTTGTGTCACAACACCCTGGTAAGCCCCAATTAAGGGAGGAAGCAATCTGCTTTCCTTTTCTGTCTTTCAGCTCTTCACTAGAGACCATGCAGACAGAAAGCTATTAGTTTTGTTGTTTTTTGTTTCCATGTGTGTTAGGTTTTTGAGCTGATCAATAATTAAACAAGGGAGACTAGGATAGATCTATTTTGAGCTATTTAGCTCTCATCAGCTAGCCATACACTTACCATAAGTGTTACATGTGAGGCAGTTATAATTGCCACAAGACTACTGGTTCTTATCCTGATCAGATAGGCCAGGGGAATAAGTATATATGTCAGGCCTGCTTCCTCCATTAATCAAGAAAGACCACGCTCAAACTCATTGTTGAAAGTTTAAGGTTACTTTTACTGATTATGAAAAGACAGCAGCGAAAGTCAAGCAAGGAATGAGAGAATTGGGCGCGAAGCGTACATATCAAAGCATTACCCATCCCATATAACCCGTGACCCCCTAGGATATGTCCAATGCAGAATCACCCACAATGTCAGGTGGGCAGCACGACCAGGAACATCATCAGATCGGAATGCGAGACCGTTGGCCTTGGTGATAACCAGTCTTGGCTCCAACCACCTCCAGCACACATTTAGTCCAATGCCCACAGACCCTCCCTCCCCTTTTCAATGGCAGCCGAAGCAAGCAAGAAAGCGGAGGCTGTCACTTGCACATCTCCCCAACAACTTGTAATATCAATTCCCAATGGAAAGGCAAATGGGTCACTGAATGCCCAAGGAAGGCATACAAATAACCTCACAAAACTGGTCCCTGGCTTTGAACTTCCATGCTAGCAATGGATAATCCCGAATAGGATTTAGCATCTCACATGGTGTCTGGTGGAATTCTCTGTATAAATGGGGCATAGTATCCTTTCCTCAGTGTGATCGCAGGATCAAACAGTGGATCACATGGTGACCGGCTGTACGCTGAGGGTGTATACTGGTCCAGTATCTGATTTAAAAAAAAAATAGAAACAATGCTGCAGTTCAATGATTAGATCAGCAGTACCCAACCTTTCTGGCACCAGGGATCAGTTTCGTGGGAGACAATTTTTCCATGGATTGGGGGGGGAGATATAGGCATAGTTTTGAGCTCAGCCTAGATCTGGCACACATGCAAATGAAGCTTCACCTGCTGCTTGCGTGGCCCAGTTTCTAACAGGCCACGGACCAGGGGACCCCTTAGTTAGATGGCTTAGAGATTGGTATTTGAACCTAGACTTTTGAAACATTTTTATTGTGTTTTACTAATCTAGGTGAAATGTTAATTGCTGGCCCAGTTATGACATGCCATATATTAAGTAAATAAATAAATGGCCATGTTGAAGAAAGCTAAGATTGGTGGTATTTTTAGTTCTGAATTTATAGAGGACATTTCTTTTCAGGCAGCTGTTTGCTTCTAGTAACAATGCCAGTGCTCATTCATGCTGTATCTGTTTCTCTTTTTTTTACAGCTTGTCCCCTCATGTATTTGGATGGATACACTTCTCCTGGTAAGAAATAATGCATGAATATTCCAGTTTAGTAACGTCTTACTTCACATGGTTTCTAAATCCCATCATTGTTTTTTTCTGTTTTCTCTTTATTCTGACATATAGGCTTCAGAATGCTGGAAGCTTACAATTTAACAGAAAAATATTTTGCTTCAGTTCCTGGAGTCTCCTTGCAGTCAGGATCTTTCCCGAGCTACGTGTCATACAGGCTTCATAAGAATGCTTTTGTTAGCCAACCCACTGTGTGAGTATATTACATTTTTTATCCTTCAAGTCTTTTCTAATTGGGGAAAATTGAGCAGATGGAAACTGGACATAGAATTGATAGTTTCTGAATGCTGAATCCTTGCTAACAATAGTAGGAAATAAGAACACAGGCTACAAGATACATACAAAGACAGAAAGTGTGTATGTCTGCACCTTTTTGGAATCTCTCATAAGCAGAATGAAGTAAAAAAAAACAGTATACATAAAATAGTTACTGTATGCAAGGGGTCAGCAACCTGCAGCTCTGGAGCTGCATGTGGCTGTTTCATTCCTATGCTGCAGCTCCCTGTCACCAGTCGGCACCACAATTTTGAGAGACGCTTCCAGTTTGGGCGGGGGAGCAGGGTGTGCCAGGAGGAGACTCTATGGCAAGGGGCGGGTTTTCTGGTCAGCTCCACAATTGATAGGGCTTTTGATTTGGACAGGTAGAGGAAAGGGGATGCCACGCTAGGAGAAGACACTACGGTGGGGAAGTCAGCTCCGGAATTGAACGGGGGCTCCAGTTAGGACTTTTGTGGCTCTTTGAGTGTTGAAAGTTGCCGACCCCAGCTCTATGCAATGGATTAAAATTATTTAGTCTGGGACTTAAATCCTAAACTATATAGCAGTGATGGCTAACCTTTTTGGGCCCGTGTGCCAAAAGTGGAGGGAGCACAGGGGGGTCGTGCGTGGGCATGCCACACCCATAATGCTATGTGCACAACCCCCTGCATTTGGCGCGCTTTTTTCGCCCTCCCCAGGCTCCAGAGGCTTTCTAGGAGACTGGGGAGGATGAAAACAGCCTCCCCTCCCAACCTCCAGAGGCTTCAGGAACTTTCCTGAAGCCTCTGGAGGGCGAAAAGCGGCCTCAAAAGAAGGCCTAAACCAGCTGGCCAGCGCACACATGCATGCTAGTGCAGACAGGGCAACGCCTTGCGTGCCCTAAGAAATGGTTCCATGTGCCACCTGTGGCACCCGTGCCATACGTTCGCCATCACTGCTATATAGTATAAAAAGTAATGCTAACTGGTACTGAAAAAAAAGCAATAAGGTGGCTAACAGGTAAACCTTCTCCAAGATGGCATTTCACGATGAACTGCAACTGAGAAAAATCCCTCTTTCTTGTAGCCACCTGCCTAAACATTTGCGCAGCACTCTGAGAAAAGGCTTTGAAGATTATCTGTTTATTTTGGCATATGCCTAGGAAGGAAATATTCCTTTATGTGACTGTTTTTTAACCTTGGCAACTTAAAGATATGTGGACTTCGACTCCCAGAATTCTCTAGCCAGCACACTTGAAGCTTTAATGGCCAACACTAAAACTTAATGGCCAGAAATTAATCAGAAACAGCTGTTAAAAGAATTGGTTTTTTTAATGAAGAAGTAAACCAATCCCATTCGTGACTTTACAGCTCTCTTATGGGATAACTGAAGTTTTAGGACAGGTTTCGGTTAAAGCCCTTATAGAGGGTGTATGATTGAGTGTATTTTTCCACTCAAGATCTGAAGGAGGCATCTCCAAGACTTTCTGCTTCTCATCCCTAATACAATAATGGCAGTAATTACTTGCAGAGAAGAGTTCTAATGTCTGATTTACTTGAATTCCCCATTCATAGTTAAGGCCATGGGTGTCAAACTGTGTCATGTGTTGCTGTCATGTGATGTTTCGTGACGTTCTTACTATTTGCGGAGGTGGGTGGGCATGGCCTGCACGTAACACATCCAACCTAGGGGCTGCCAGCTTGACACCCTTGGTCTAGGCAAACGCCCCAAAAGCTTTTTCAATAATAATAATTGATTTTTTTTCTGTCTTACTGTATTTTTCTTTTAATTGCATTCCCAGTGCTGCTGGTCTCTTTCTCCAGATGTTTCTCTTGCTGTCATCCTTGATGCACAATGGTTCTCATACAGTTTATCCTTAATCTTAAAATGGACAATGTTATTTAATAATCATTTGTTGATATTATGACCACTGCTGTCCTTCTTCACACACTCTTTCCCATTGCTGAAGAAAATTTCACCAGATTTCAGCTTGATGAAATTTTAGCTTTAAATATAATTCCAGTATATTTTCACAATAATAATAATAATAATAATAATAATAATAATAATAATAATAATAATAATAATAATAATAATAAGAATAAGACCTGACTTATAAACGCACTGAATAATATGGAGGATTTAAATTAGCCTTTCTGTCTTTTGCAGGAGAAAAAAATTAATTCTTTATATATAAAGATGAGCTTCTTTTAAGCCTTTAGATAGTCTTTTAGTGGGATGAATGATCAAACAAGAATCTTGAATGCTGTTTATTAAACAATACATGGGCATTGAGTCTTATTAACCATGACTAAGATTAAATGTTATTTGTTTAGTAAATTTATGTCGCCCATTTCACTGTTTTTAATCATGTATATTTTTGGTGAGAGATATGTTTCTGCTCTCTTTAATAGGGATATTCATCCGGATGGATTATCAAAGGCTTACACAATAATATTTTTATTCCGTCTTCTCTCGGAAACCTCTAATGAACCATTTGCAATTTGGCAGATAACAGACAGAAATTACAAACCACAAGTTGGAGTTGTTCTTGACCGTAAGCCCCCTCTCCTTATGAACTACGGACCGAAAGTATGACTAGAATGGACAGATGATGTTTTACTTTTTGAATATTTCAAAATATTTCCACAAAGTAAAATAGTAAAATTTTAGTCTGACATAATCTTACAGTATTGGAAATCAGTTGGACAGAATATTGTTAGGCACATTGCAGCTAATTTGCCATCGACATGCAAGTTGTAATAATGTTGAGGTGGGTTGTGAGTTGCCAAGCCACAGTTATTTAGTGCAATCTTTATATGAAACAATTCAGCCAGTGCTTTGATCTGAACTTAAAAAGTGCACCTTTTTAGAGAATTGGGAAGCAACAAATTAATTTAGAGAAAGAACTCCCAGTAACCTTACTTGAACTCTACGCAATTTTTTACAAAACTGGGGAAGAAAAAACTTTTGTTTGTCTTAAGTGTTATCAAAGGCTCTCCTTTGTGTAGCCAGTCAGCAGTAGCAGGAAGGTTTGATGGCATTTGTAAATGTATTGGTAGATCCAAAGTATTGCTTTAGTTGATACTATTCTATTTGTATATTGAAAAGAATAAATATACTAGGAAGTTCCACTTTCATATTTATATTGGAGAAGCCTTCCTTCAGGTTGCCATAAATCATGATTCTTCCACATGGCATGCAGGTTCTGACTCAATAACTGGCAGGTTGAAGATTGCAAGACATTTCCTTTCATGTTCTCTCATGTTGCAGTCATAGAAACTTTATGTTGCATTAAGCATCTCAATTCATTGTTCCATTTCAAAGCAACATTTTGGATTACCAGAATTAGTTGACGGAATGACTTACATGAAACTATATTTGTAGGGAATACAATACCCAAAATTATTTAAGTGATTCAACATCTTAAAATATCTTTTTTTTAAAAAAAACAACAACCTTGATTTTAACCTTGTTAGTCTTTTAATATCATAAAATGAATACTAATAATCTTGTGTTACTAGCAAGTTCCATAATGTTTGTTTTAACAGCCATTCTAACAGTATTTGTATTAAGTTATTTATATAGCAATCCTAATTAAGGAATGGGTGAAAGGGAATCTCCCTGTATAGTCTTATGAATGAGTCTTATGAATAGTCTTTTGAATCAGGTTTGGAAATGGGTGTGGATAGATTAAGGAGCTGATTTGAACTATCATGAAAAGGTGCAGCTGTTTAAAAAATTAGAGACAGGTGCTACATTTCTATATCCTGTGATTTGAATCACTTTTTGGAATTAATCTGAAATGTGATTAGATCATCCTGTAATGTGCTATCCATATATTTAACATAATGTATGTTTCCCTAGCTTCCAGCAAAGTACTATCATTCTTTAACAAGGACACAAGAGGAGAAATTCAGACTGTAGCATTTGAAGGTGATGAAATAAAGAAACTCTTTTACGGAAGTTTCCACAAGGTAAAATAATCTGTAGATTATAATGTATAAGAAAGTTATTTTGAAAGCAAATAAAGCCACTCTGGTAGTCAATAGATATAGAGAGATAAAAATAATGCATAGATAATTTTAAAGCAAATAATATTTTCAATTAATTGGTTTGAATCGATACCGAAATATCTTACGCAATGCTCAAGTTTACTCTGAAACAAATCCCATGCTATTTAAAGGGTATATTAATTAGTCCTTGCTTATCAACCACTCATTTAGTGAAAGTTTGAAGTTACAATGGCATTGAAAAAGGAAACCTGCAACTGGTCCTCTATATTATGGCTGTTGCAGTGTCCATGTGGTCACATGACCACAACTCAGGTCCTTGGCAGCTGGCATGCATTTATAGTAGTTGCAGCAGCCTACAATCATGTGACTGACTTTCAACAAGCAAAAGTTAATGAGGAAGCTTGCAGAAAGTCACAACTTGCGGTCATGTGATATTGCACTTAATTACTTAATGATTTGCTTAATGATTGCAGCCAGGACTACCATTATAAGTTGACACGGTCATAGATGTTTCATTTTATGATTGTGTGACTTAGCAGCTCGCGCAGGAGTGGTGTTACATGGGAGTATCTGGTAGCTCCCAGAACTGCCCGCGCAGCTGCATTCTGGACCAGCTGCAGCCTTCAGGTGCACCGCAAGGGAAGCCCCATGTAGAGAGCATTGCAATAGTCCAGATGGGATGTCACAAGCGCCTGAGTGACTGTGCGAAGGGCGTCCCGGTCCAATAGGGGACGCAACTGGCGTACCAGGCGA
>JAPKID020002952.1:0-12798 GCA_026931265.2 Tropidonophis doriae
GAAAGAAAGAAAGAAAGAAAGAAAGAAAGAAAGAAAGAAAGAAAGAAAGAAAGAAAGAAAGAAAGAAAGAAAGCTGCAAATTTTGCTATTTCATTGACTGCATTGACAAACTGAACCTAAGCAAGATTGCAAATAGGGCTTATATGAAATGTAGGAGCAAGGAACATGTAGGATTTTTTTTTTTGCAAATGTGTTCAACAATTAAACTACCCAGTAATGTTTGAATAATATGGGAAAGGCAAGTTTCTTTCACCTTGAGGTACTTGAATAGTTCCAGCACTTACTCCACCAAGGACATCAGGCACAATGTAATCTCTGATTTTGTATTTTGGAAGCCATACAAGAATGGGAAATAGACTGTAAAGGATGAGCTTGAGTCTGGATGGTGAACATCTGTGGAGAAAAGACATGTATTTATTCTGTAACATGGGAAGGCAGTTGATTATTCATTATCTGAATGTGCAACTACTAGAGCAAAGAGCTACCATTTCAGGTTTGTCTTCACTACCCACACAGCACTGGAACAAATCATAGAAAGCACAATGAAAAAAATGTCTGTCTCCTATTATTCATAAGTATCTTCACATTGTATGTAATGCACTGAATCCAGACTTTATCAAATTCCAAAGAGCATAATATCTGGCCCAAGTTTTGAATTATTTCAAGTTTCTATATACCAAAATTTCAAACCAAATCAAAATTTAGCAAAACAGTTACAGCTAGCATGTTACTGGGAAATTAAATGCCAATTATTCTAATAAGCTCCCATATTATCAATTCAAGGAAACATAGTACAACATGTTCAACAAATTAGCTAAGATAACAAAACAGTCCCAAGTGGCCTACTTCAGTAATGGAACGGAAGAAATCAATTGGATAAAACAGCACTTAACTGCCTAATTCAGTCAATGTTTACTTCTACAGCCTTCTATCCAGGATGCTTTGGACTGAGTCAGAACGGTTATAAGCAGAGATTTCCCAAGAAACCTCTCTTGGTAAGAGAGGTTTCTAGAGATCTTATCTAATCTCACCTTTTAACTGGAAATGACAAATTTGAACCTAGCAAAGCACATACCCCAATACATACAGTGCATTCAGAGAGTATTAAGATCCCTTTCACTTTTGTCAATTTTTTATTTTTAAATTTATTAAAAAGAAAAAAACCCCCTGAAATATCACATTGGCATAAGTAGGCACTGTAGTTAGAATTAGCATGCATAGGATTATAGTTTATTCCAGTAATAGCTTACTGCTCTGTTACACTGATTGTACTTAGATAAGATCATTACAAAATCCTCTACTGTATAGCATTTAAATTTAAGATGTAAAGAAACAGTGATATTGCAACAACAATATTAATGACAGCAGTTATAACTCTTAATTCATTGTAAGTGCTGCATTACTGTAATGATTATGGTACAAATTAGAATAAGGGAGAAGTGTTGGAGGAAGTCTACTATCTTCCAGGGTTAAACACCACCACTATAAAATAGTAACCTCAATCCAGGTACCTTAATAAATCAATAAGGAGTTCAAGAAGATTGTTTTCTCCATCTCTTTAATCCTCTATATGCAGAATAGGCTTTTTATTGACTCAGCAGCCCAACAAGGCATATCAGCAAAGCTGATCAGAGTATTACAACTCACAGATAAAATACACACAACATGTCTATTTGCACCAATGTGATCCTATAGTTAGAAAACTAAGAGCAATAAGCGAGACAGTTTCTGTACTAAACAAATGCCAAACGTGTATAGAAACCATTATACACAATATCACTGCAGCAAAGAATAAATATCAGTCCAAAGCAAAAATAAAAGTTGAACAAAAACCAGTTAATTCTGAAAGCATAAGGAGTTAATCACAGCCAAAGAAGTCCTTCAACCTGAACTAGATTTCCTGGTTAAACATGAAAGCTGTCAGGCTTTTAATTTACAATAACATTGGTAATAAGTGACAATAATTAAGCTACTGCTGCTTTTGGTTAAGCATTAATATATCCATCATAAGAGGTGTGTTGTACATTTGCTACTGAAATGGGTTCTTTTCGACTAAGAATCTAAAGTAGCTCTGATCATGTATCTATGAGATCATTTGGCATGATTCCATAGCTGTCCACTTAAGAGACCATTCAGTTACATTGGGTGCCACCCAACTCTAAAGTCAACATGAGAATTGCTGTGGAGTTTAAAGTAATGCATCCAGTTTACTTAAGTAAAACTAGTTCGGTTATGCCTTCATTTAACTGACATCTACCAAAGGCATACATAAAATGACATGCATACAAGTCACAACAGTAGAAGCATACTACTCAAATAATACCGTAATAAAAATGTTCTGGCTACAGAGTCCGGTTGTTATTTTTGTATTTCTTGCACTTGAATTATGCTATTATCAATATTCTGCATTAAATTGGGTATGAAGGATAAATAGAAACATTTATTTGCCTCTGCTTGGTTGTAAAATAGGGATCAAACTAAGTTTCTATTGCCAGGAATTAGGGTTGATTTCCTCCCCACCCCCTTATATGAAAGACTGGATGAAGATGGATGGTGGGATAGATGTCATAAAGGCTCAATAGCTAATTTTGGTGATGGACTGATCAAAACTCACCTTTTGGTCTGACCTCTGTTTTTGCTTGAGACTCCTCCTTTCCTTATAACCTTTCAGACTGTAGGCTTCAGGGCAAAGACAAGTGGTGGGTTTTTTTTGTTATGTGTACCACGCCTCATTTCTTCAGGTGAAATAGAAATAATACCACACTAAAACTGTAATGCGGCTTGGAAATTCTCTTATGTATTTTGACCCACATTTTTTTTGAAAAAAGCTAAATGTAAAAATGTCCATGCCCTCAACCACAAAGCATTTTTTTGGGGAAAAAATAATTTAAAACCTCCTTTGAAATAATAAAAGGCAAGTGTTTTTTTTTTTAAAAAAAGAAAGTTTTTTTTTAAAGGCACCATAGTTTGCACAAATGTCTTTTTGTTCTTCACTATTGCTTACTTTTTAAAAATATTCATGTAATGTGTTGGGTGTGCCTGTACATGTCTGTGTATGCACATATACATATATATGAAAAAAGGTGCTACAAACCAATATTTCTGTTCTTTTCTTTCGTAATAAAAATCATCATATTTGCTCAATAACAAATAAAGGCAAATGGAAGGTATGTTGGCACTGAATTAGTACAGCCAGTTCCCTTATCTGCATTCTTTATGACGTTCTGTTGATGAAAGTTGGAAAGTAATTTTGTATTTTCCTCTTTGCATAGTTTGCCTATTCTAATCTTACTTGGCCTTGGCAATGGAAATATACTCTACTTGTCCTTTACTAAACAACATCTTATCAAAAAGAGGAAAAGTAACCTGCGACAATTTCCCACATCTATCCAATGTTTCCAATATTTGGGTAACTGGTACCCCCGAATTATTCTTTTGACTGCAAAATCTGAATGAATTGACTGGGAAAAAATATCTGGGATTAAATTTACTGGAAAAGATTCCTGGGATGAAAGTTGGTCTCTTTGTTCTTGGATTGTACAAACCAAAATTAGATATTCAATTTGACAATATCTGATGAAAAAAAAATCTAGAAAAAATTTACCATCAAGGGCTAAGGTATCCAAAAATCTGGAGAGCATGTGTGTTTTACAATCTATAATATCCCACCTACCTGAAAAGACTCTTTATTTTCTCTCCAAGGGGATAACTTCTACTTTTCCTGTCAAACTCTTCATCAAAGTAGTTGCTAGAATAAGCTGGACGGTTGATGATGTAGCGTGACCGAGTTTCAATCATTTTTGCTTCATGAAATCTTTCACCTCAAAGTGAAATGGAAGTCAACTGGAGAAGGAAGTGAGCATCACCAAAAGAAGGTCTGTTAGTAAAACGAGTTAGCTTTCTTCTCTTACCCTTATCCCCATTAACTTGTGCTTTAGATTTTTGTTTTCCAAGTCCCACCCCTTGTCCTTGCCCTTTCTCCAGAAACCAGGGATTGGGCCTCTCTTGAGACATCACTGCCTTAAGGAAGGCCTCCTGGAATTTGAATGGTGTAGGAGGAAGAGCAGGTTCAAAAAACACACACATGGCCAAGTGCTGACTATCACAGTGATGATACAGCTGTGATGACACTGCTGTTCTCTTGTTAGTCGTGGGCCAGACCTTCAGTTTTCCTCTACCATGATTTTATCATAAAGAAATGGGATTAGTGTTCACTGTATCTCTTGTTTCACACATGAGCTAGAAACTGCCAAAATTTCTACAGCAGAACTTTGGGGATTCTGGTTGTATTCAGAGCAGCCATTCCAAGTACTTTAGTGTGTGAGCTTCCATTTAGTAAATATACTTTGGAATGAAGGACAACACAGAAATGCAACAATTTGACCTATTTAAATGATAATAATGCCAATCAATCCAGCTCAACCAGTCCTGTGTCAGTATCAAGGTGTTACCAGTGGCACATAATAAATAAACTCCTTGAGGTAAAGGCCTTAATATAAACAAATCAAATCAAAAGAGAGGGAAAGAGCAGTTTTGCATAATGATAAGCTGGAGTTGGAGGAGAAAATGTTCAAAAATAGAACAAGGAACAAGAACACAGGTGATTATTTTAGTATTATGCTTAGGAATTTAGGTGTCTTGTAAGTGGGCAAACAATTAGAAAAAGAATTATGAAGTATGGCAACCGGAGAAACAGTTCACATAGTTATATTCAGAGGACTTTTTTTTGCATTACAAATAGACCTCAACTTAGACATCATTTGATGTTCTGATGGTACTTACAACCTGGGTTTTAAGTTCAAATAGTTGCCTCCCCTGCCCCCCCCCAACACACAACTAGACTTTGGGTGCTTGGCAATTGGGCCACATTTATTAGACATTGGGTTGGCAATGGAGTCAGTTCGGTCTATGTTGGGTCCACCATATATTTTTTTTTGTCCTTCCCACTCAAGCAGGGAAAGCAAAGGCCCGTTTGCCTTTTTCTTTCAGGGGTTGTTTCATCTTTCATGAATGAAGAAAAATATACGTGCATCCAGTCTGGGCTGACCACTGGGACCAGAGGTTTAGTATTCCGAGCTTCCAAGACAGTTTCATCTTACCATTTCATAGGTTTTACTCCATCTTTTATCTAATCTGAGTGGAAACCAAATAGGTGCCCACAAAAGGCAGCTATATGGATTGAAATGAGCAATACACTTTTAAACAGGCTGGGAAAACACAGCACAAGGAAAGTGCATTGTTGAATTAACCACAAGATAATTAAAAATGGCAACTGCTGAGCAGTGGATAACATAGAAACCTGACACCCAGTTGAAATGGTTGCATAGAGTAGTGAGCAGAAGTTGGGTGGTAGGGATATGCCCTTCGGGGAGAGGGGGGCAGTTTATAAATGTAATATATTATTATTATTATTATTATTATTATTATTATTATTATTATTATTATTATTATTATTATTTCTGTAGCCAATCAGAGCTGACACTAGAGGAGAAGGCGATATGCAGGCCTTTCACTTGAAAAGGTCTAACACTGCTTAGATGGAAGATGGTAATTTTAAAACAGAAAAAGTTTCAGGTTTGCAAAAGGATGGAAGTAAATGGAGAATGACATCAAATCATACATTCTTGAACTCAAGCTGTGATGGGTGGACTTTAATGGCAATGGAACAAGAAGAAAGTTGGATAGACTCTTATTTTAAAGAGGATTCTTTTTTATTGCTAAGACACCAAGGTGAAATTCCTTGGTTGCGATAATTCAATACTTGCTTAACCAATGCCCTTAACCAATAACAACCATTCCCCAATACATAACTTTAAAAAAAAATCACTGAAATACAATTGCCCATAAAATGTTAAGGCTCCTGAAAAATGTGTGTGTGGTATATTGATGTATAATTTTCAAATATCAGATCTTGATAAAATTTTCTTTTGGCGAAATCTGTTCTGCAAAATTGGACATTTTAATTTGATTCTGTCCAGTGACTAACTGGAATAAACAATCTGAACATTGGAGATTGTTGGAACTGATATTCCCTTGACCAGTTTTGGAATGGGGAACTGGGACTGCTTTCTGTTTTGTCAAACTGAAATCCTAAACATATTTAAACCCTTAATGAAAAATAGACTCCATAGAAGCATTATTCATGACTCTTTCAGCTGAGAATACTTATTTGTCTTTGTATGCAAAATTTTGGGAGCACTCAAATGAAAGAATTCACCTTCTGACCCCTTTCAAAATTATTATTTTTTACTAGCTGCCAAGTATATTGAAGTTTCCAATATCTATTAGGAGTTCATAACAAATGGCCTCCTGCATCCCACCCTGAGACTGCCTAAGGGAAGGAGAGGGTAAGAAAGGGGCAGCAAAGATTGCCAGGGGAAAAGGCAAGTTTCTGCTAGATGTTTCTGAAATGGCCAACTAATCATTGCTGTCACTAAAGGAATTTATCTCTTTGTCTCTCATTTTGGAATTTACACGGAGAGATTTCTCATGAGATGGTAGAAAAAAGATGCCCATGGATTGGGTCCATCTCTCAGAGAATGATGCAACCATCTTGATTCACAAATATATAGAAGAGGTTGCATTTGTAGTGGAATATAATGGACTGCAGAAGAGTATGCTGCTAAATCAAAGTTGAGCACTACCCAGTAATAATTCTGTGTTTGAAAGACAATTCAAGCTGCTGATTTTAAATCATAAACTAGGATTTCTTTGAGTTTACCATTTGCCAGAACTGCTTCAGTCCGTAGAGGTCGATCATGATTTGGTAAAATTCTTCTTGGGAGAATTGTTCTCCTTGTATCATTTTCTTTTTAGAAAGCAATACTTTGAAGTGGGTGTTTCTTATCTGTTCTTTATCTGATCAGATTGTCAAGGTTCAGCCACAGCAATACATTCAGATCACTTTTTCATCCCTCCCCTATGCCCCCCAGCCAACTCTTCAGAATTTGTTTAGGGGAACTAGGGTGATAGACTGAAGCCTGATATATCGAAACTGCTTCCAGCATGAAACTAGCCAAATTCTTCTTCAGATTTGGAGAAAGGTGGAAGAACAAGCTGAGAGAAAGGAAAGCATTCTTCTCACCATTTCTTGGTATCATTCATCCCCAGGACACAACTCTTTGCCTAATGCAGATGACCCATCATTTGTTTTCCATCCTACATTTTCTAGGTTTGTGCAGATTGGATTTGATTATGAAAGTTCATTTCATTTTAACATCTGTTCTAGGATCAAATGGCTGCCCTCCACAGTTGCCATGCAATCCCAGGAAAAGATGTATTTGCTCCAAGTAGTTGCAGATGGGCACTAAATTTACGCCCATCACTTCCAGCACCTTTTTGGAACTGAACTGAAGCACTGCATAACCCTAGTATTTTTGTTCTTTGTCTTTTTAACTATTACAGTTGCAGCATTCCCAAAGTTTCCAGTAATTGTATGCAAATGGGATTAATCAAATTCCACTCCTGTTCTGATTATCTTTGTGTTTGGTTCCTTGTGTTGTTCACTCAGAACTTAAAATGCTCCCTTTCCATGAACTTGCGAATTATCTGAAAGGCTGCGATTGGGGTAGGGGGACAATGGTAATCTGATCACAAAATGACAACAAATTTTGCAATCACTGCATCCAAATTTCTTCAGTATTCCTAATATTTCCAAATATTAATTCCTGATCATTCTTTTTCTGCTTGATTTGCTTTGTGTGCAACAATCTGTAGAACAATGGAGTGCTGAATAAAGGTTGGCAACAACATCTTACAGAGATTCTAGAATCAGAATAGAGTCTGATGGTCAGCTTGAATAAATAAAAATGTATCCTCAATTTTCTCTGGAGCCTGCCTTGTTTTCTATTTCAAGTTCAGTGTCCTCTGTTGCATGGTCCCTAATCTGTAAATTTTCAACTTGTGTTTAATTTAGGAAAAGACCATTGATAAGACCAATTCAAAACCTGACTCTTGGTGATGTTGACATCATTGGCCTGTTTGTTTTAGGGGGAGCTTTAATCATGAGACTTTGTTATCATTCTGCTGCTTGCCTTTCCTCCATTATTTCTGCTTTGTTCTTTGTTGTCAAGAGCATCTGGTATCATTTCGATTGGACGAAAAGTCTTTCAATGTTCTACATTTGAACTTGCGTAACTTATCTCTCTATTGGGAGAGATAAAATAAGTATAGATGTTTTTTAAGAGTTATATTGTACTCCTGAAGGCAAGGTTCAGTCAAACTCATAAGCTTGATCTAAGCATAAAAATGCACCCAAAAATGCTATTTTAGTGACACTTCTGGAAAGTAAGAAACTCAAGTATTTTGGTAGTGATGGAATTTCTGGAATACATTTTGAGTTATGAGAGATCTCTCTTGCTCAAAAATTATAAGGGATCTCCAAATAAATTGTCTTCTATTATCTTCCAATTTTCCTCAGATCTTCTGTTTTTTTTTTTTTCCTGGGAGAAATAGTTTATGGTTGCTGATGCTACAGTATCAGGCTTCTGTTCAGGTGTCCTAAGAATGTATAGCTATAACCATGCACACTTATATGAGAAGAAATTGCATTCATTTCAGTAGCAGTAGTTTATGTATAAATGGATAAACAGGGTACTGAAGATTCTAAGGAGTATACTTTTAGCAAATAAAGATTTAAGTATTAAAATATTACAAAAGAATAATGTTTGAAATAAATGTGAAGTATTCTATTGCATTTTGTTTCTGCTGAATCTGATCATATTAAATGAAAATTAGATGCTGAATAGCAGTCATTCTCATTCATTTAGAAAAATAAAATTTAGATCTCACAAAGTAGAAGCAGGCAAGCTGGTTTGCTCCAGATGTTCTAGACAACTTTCAATAGGTCATGACTAATGGTGCAGTTTGTGGGATTGGTTCAGAACATCTGGAATGCTTCAGGTTGTCTCTTGTTGTAGTGTACATGTACTTGTTTATGCTATTATGTGTCTCTATTAGAATCTTGGTAATTAAGTACACTACAAAACTATAATCTCCAGCAGAATATTGGTGATCATAGGCATAGTTTGTTAGCATGAATGTAGTAGTTGTAAGTGCGTAAGTATGTAAATATGTAAATAGTTACTAAGTATGATTAATAACTAGATTCCTGAAATTTAATATTTAAAATGTTCAGAGCATGTTCAGCCCAATTTTCAGACAAATTGTGTATAGGAAATGGATTATGGAAATTTGATATCCTAGCTGCATGGATTATTAAAGTTTCCATCACACATTTGCATTTGATTGCTGTTTTGATTTCCTGGCTGTATTCTATTGAGTTAATTATTGGGTAGTTGACCTATATTCCTCATGAGAGTCATCTGTATAGACATGGTTTGCTTCCTATTTTACTCTGCTCTCCACTACTATAATCATCAGAATTCCACTAGAGGAAGACATATTTTCAGAAGAACAGGGTGTTTTTATTTTGTTTTCCTTGTTGCTATTAGAATAAGACTGCATGGAAAATGCTCATGGATGTTGAACTTGACTCTAGTGACCTGATTGGATGAATCATGCAGTCTTAAGATGCAGATCCTGAAGTCACTCGTGGCTATCTGCAATTGATTGTAGTATACCTTGTATATTACAGATTTAGCTTTAGGTATGAAAACAGAGCCATTTGATTCCCTCGAAATAAATAGGAATAATCTGCCACACACTTATTATTTTAGAAATCCGTGCCCATTCTTGTTATTCATGAGAAGTTGGAAGACAAAATTGTAAGAGTACATGGCACCTATCAGCTTCAACTATCTTGAAGGAAGTTTGGCCACAGAAAATCTTAATTTTATATTTGAGATTTCTAAGATATATACAGATGGTTGTCAACTCAGAACAGTTTGTTCAAAGTTATAATGGCTCTGAAAATATGCAATGCTTATGACCACTGATGGACGCATCTCCATGATCATGTGATCAAAATTCAGGCACTTTTCAACTGACTCATTTATGATGGTTGCAGTGGCTTGAATTTCAAATGTATTCAATTTATAGACCGCATTAATCTCTGAGACTCTGAGCGGTGCACAGGACATTAAAAACCACAATAATAAATAAATAACAAATCTACAAAAGTTAAAAAGAGATTAAATAAACAACCTGTGCTAAAATACCCATTTAAAACCTAATTTCGCTGAAACTCTATCTGTTGAGATCATGTGACCCCCTTTTGCCACCTTCTGACAAGCAAAATCAATGAGGAAATGAGCTTCACTTAACAACTGTGTTACTCACTTAACAGCTGCAATGATTCCCTTAACAGCTGTGGCAAGAAAGGTTGTAAATGGGGCAAAACTCACTTAACAAGCGTCTTCTTTAGCAACATAAATTTTGGGCTAAAAATTGGGGCTGTAAGTCAAGGACTACCTGTATTATCTTAATGAAAATGAAATGGGAGCTTCTGTTACCTTGTATTTAGAAGGGAAAATAAAGTTTGTGTTTCACCATAAATGAACCCCTTCTTAAGTAAATAGGATGGGGGAAACTGAGGATTACACAGATCTGAATGCACCATCTAGGACACAGCGTAGTCATGAAGAAATATATGACAGCACATTGTAATACACTGTGTTATTACAATGGTCTGTATGTTGCAATATTATAGCAGAATTCGTGCCACAGGAAGTCAGGTACTTTTCATTCAGATGAAATATTGCTCTGGTACGACTAAATTAAGCACCTGACTATGGTCTTCACTAAACATGTTTTCAAGTTGTCTTTTTATTCTTGATCTCATCCACATAAATATTTCTACTACTAAAGCAGGTAAACATTATGGTTTGGGTTGAAATCAGCAATAAAAGTTAGTTGATATGGTTTTGAGTCGGATTATTACTATATTTTAGTGAGTGTAATATATTGTGCTAAGAAAGTGAAAATAATTTAGCTTTCTTTTCACTTCTGCAGATGTTAGCAATGGTCTAAAAAAAACCCCCAAAAACAAAGGGGAGACTAGGAAAGCAATCTGAATTCAAAAATTCAGAGTTGCATTACAATTATATAACATTTTGTTATACTTGGTCATTATATTATATTGCTACATTTATTCTGCACACATAAAACATTGTGAGAATAAGTTAGCCAATACTGATTCAGAAGAATGCAAGACTGATAACTTTGAAGTGATAATCAAGACCGCAGGACAAGTTGAATTGTTTTAATAACTCTAACACTAAGAATGCAAACCTGTATTCATAAAGTGACGTGAAATGAATCATGAACAGTTTGAAAGGAAAATGTTTGGAGGCGGAAAAATAATTTGCATTCTAGATTCTGGACCTCAGGGTCAAAAACTGCAATCATACGTAGTATAAATTGCCCAATTTTGGAGTGACTTGATAAACACGTATAGCACTGTTTTATTTTTTCTCAAGTTATTCTCTGTCCCCATCTTGCCATTGCTAATGTTATTGTTCAGCGCTTTGAGATATGACTAATTTCCCTGCTTGATGTGAATTGGTTATATCTTGGGGAAGTTAGTCCTTTTAAGAAGCTTCAACAACACCACATGGTTGAGTATAGTATTGTAGCTGCTGCCTCTAGGGAAGTGCTAGGGCTTCCAAAATTCCTAGCCAGACTAGCCAATCATAGCTAAAAAGAAATCTTGCAGGCAATACATGCTGCATGTGGTATGAAGATTTATATAATCCCAGAATTAGGGCACATAAAAGTAGGAAGAAATGGAATATGAATATGATCTATTTCAGGGGGGAAAGGTAGTATGGATTGTTTTTCCTGTAATAGATCACATTCTCTTTTTATCCAAGTGTCTAGGTTTGAATTTAGTATGGATTATTTTAACTATTCCTCATTAGTCTTTGAGCTTCAAATCCACAAACTGAGATAAAGACACCAACCCACGGCTTCAGACACATGAATATTTGTTGAGAGAAGACAAAAAAAACCCCATACTTTAAAATTGGAAGCGATAAATACCGTTTTAGGTGGAGTGAAGGAAAGTATGTTATAGAAGTACTTATGCTTACAGGGCAAGGCCTCTTATGCTGGTATGTGGAGATACTGTGGTAAAGGCAAAGGTTCCCCTGTCCAGTCATGGGCAGTGCCCATCTCCTCTTAGTTGAGGGAGCCACCGTTATCCAAAGACATTTCCATGGTCATGTGGCCAGAATGATTTTATGCCATGGTGCACAGAATGCTGTTACCTTCTCATCAAAGTGGTACCTATTTATCTACTCACGTTTGCATGCTTTTGAACTGCTAGGTAGGCAGGAGCTGGGGCAAGTAACAGGAGCTCACCCTGTCACATGGCACTGGGGTCTTGAACCCAGTCTGTCAGCTCCAGCTTTTTACTAGTTGTATCAAAATCTAAGCATCATCAGTTAAATGGAATCCAATAAAACATAGTCATTCAGCTGATGAGAATGCCTAACATTCCTGTACTAATTTATTAGAGCATTATAACCATTTAAAGTGATTTATATGCAAGAATAGTGTGAATCTGACCCAAAGCAGCAAACGACCATGCTATACCTTCAAACTACTGCTTCATAGTGCCATCTGGAGGCCTTGACCTACAATGGTGCTAGGTGCTGTACATTAAGAACTGGTAAGCCTCATTTCACATTTCCCTCCCAAAATCGCTTGTTCAATATTCTGAATCCAGTTTTTCCATTTTAAATAGTAACCTGAATCAGATGCATGACTGTCAAATTTTGGATGCTCTTTTCCTAATATGTAAAATGCAAGATAATATATACACATTGAGAAATTGAATATTGCCTTTCATCGCATCTCCCTCCCTCTCTCTCTCTCATCACAAAATGGCTGGATGTT
>JAPKID020002953.1:0-12796 GCA_026931265.2 Tropidonophis doriae
AGCGAGAGAGAGGGAGGGAGGGACGGACGGAGGGGAGGCTTGACTGGCTTTGTAGGCTGGGCGGGCGGCGAGTTTAGGGAAGAAAATCCTTTAACGGGGGAAGGGGGCGGAGGTCCTTTTTTCTGCTTCTCCCCTTAAAGCGCCCCGAGAAGCAACTGGGTCGCCTTTCCCAAGTTTTGCAAGCGCTTTCCTCCCCCTCGCAGTTTGAAGGCTCTTCTCGCCGCTTCTATGTAAAAAGCGTAACCGTAAACCAGGTAAGCCCAGCGAGAGAGCTGCGGCTCCAGGGAAGGGTTGCAGGGGCGTTTTGCAAGAAGCGATGCCGCGGAATAAAATAATGATAATAATGATGATAATAATGATAATAATGATAATAATGATAATAATGATGATAATAATAATAATAATTAATAATGGGCAACTAATTTGTCCTGCAATGATACAATAAGGGCTCCTGCTTGGACGGGGGCGGACTAGAAGACCTCCAAGGTCCCTCCCCATTCGTGTCAGTCTGAAATAATAAAGAAAAGCGGAGGTGGATAAAACTACGGCTGCAACCCTGAGGGGAGGAAAAGGCTTTGCAGCAGAACTCGGGGAGTCCTGCAGAGAATGCGGGGGGGGGGGCGCTTTTAAATTGTTGCTCCGTCATGGGGAGCGAAAGGGGCCGGAGTTGCGCAGTCTCGGCGAAGCGCTGTTATTTGGGGGACACCGTGGTTTGGGCAGAGAGGTTGCAGTCTGACCAAGCACTTTTGCCCCCCCTTCCCTCCCTTTCTTTCTGGAAATTGGTGCATCGCGTTTGGGTCCAAGCAAGAGATGGCGATGCCAACTTGATGACTATAAACTTTTTTTTTTTAATACTCGTTGCTTACCTTGTTCTCGCCCCCTTCCCAGGACGGGTAATAATAATAATAATAATAATAATAATAATAATAATAATAATAATAATAATAATAAGGCTCGTTTTAAGTATGAATGCGGCGGCCGGGAGTAAATTAACTTCAGCGCCGGCTTCAGAGGTCACTTTTAAGCTGCTCCTGAAAAAAAGAAATCACTTTACGGATCCCGAATGTGAAATGTAATCGGCGGGGGAAGGTGGGAGGAAAAGGAGAAAAAGGGCCGCTTTTGGGTTGCCTGCCTTTTTTTTTTCTCCTCCGCTTCGAATTTCGCAGCTGCTTTTTGTAAATCCTGTCAAAGTCGGAGGTTGTGTGTGTGTTTTTTTTAAATATCCTGGCAGTGTCGGTTCACAAATGGCCTCTTTTTGGGGGGTTCCAACTACCATGCCTTGAGAGAGGGCATTTCTTCTTTAAAAGGGTGTGACTGAAAACTTCTCGGAGGTTCTAGAAAATTCTGATAGCCACATATCCTAAACTCAATTTAAAGTTGATTTGAACTCCCGTTGTGATTAGATTAAATGCAACCCTTAGCTTTTATCTAAAAGACTACAGTAGCTGATGAGGGGAGAAAAGTGCTTGAGGTGGAGGACAAGCCTGATTTAGAGGACAAGTGTCTTTAACCAGATACTTGAGTTTTTCTAAAAACTAATGAATAAAATGTAAGGAGATTGCACCAAAAATACCATTGGAACAATGCCAGTCAATTCCATAAAGAGTTCCACAAACTAAAATCAAAAAACATTTAAAGCAGGTTTTGATAAATCTTGTTTTGAATGCTAGACACACCCACTTTCCCAATGCTTTGTGTATAGGGGAGTAGGATCTGTATTATAAATGTGCAAATGTATAAGTGTCTAAGGATTATATTTTGGACTTTTAAAATGATCTATAGAAGCTATTAAGTTAGCTCAAAATGTCACATGGATTTCATTCAAACATTTTGGAATGGAGCTATGTTACTTTATCAGTTCTGGCTGTTAGTCATAGTCCTGGTACGTTTTTTCTTGACTGAATTATTTAAAGTTTTCCCACCATCTGAGCAGTACTTTTAAAAGCAACAGCATGCATTTTAAGAGCCTCTTAGAGAGTTTTTCCTCAGGGCTTGTAGGCTAATATGTTCACTTATTTCTGTTTCCATTGCAGAATGATACAAGTCTTGGACCCAAGACCTTTGCCCAGTTCCATCATGCCTGTAGATGTAGCCATGAGAATATGTTTGGCCCATTCACCACCTGTGAAAAGTTTTCTAACCCCCCTTGATGAATATCAAAGAAGAAATTTTGTGGATCGCTTAAAGCCTCTGAGATCATGCCTCAATGTGAAACGTGAAACTGAGCACCAAAATAGTGACTGGAAACACTCTGCTGGCCGAGCCAAGAAGAAAGTGGTTTTTGCAGACTCAAAGGGCCTCTCTCTGACTGCCATCCATGTCTTCTCTGAATTCCAGGAGAATCCAGTCTGGGATCTCCAATTTGATTTGTCAGATCTTGAAGACATCACAGCTGGCCTAAAATTACATGAGGAAAAGAACTTGATTCTTGGTTTTACTCAGCCTTCAGCTGACTACCTAGATTTCCGGAATCACTTACAGAAGAACTTTGTCTGTCTTGAAAACTGCACCCTGCAAGAAAGTACAGTATCTGGGACTGTGAAAGTGAAAAATTTGAGTTTTGAAAAGAAGGTGAAGATTCGAATTACCTATGATTCATGGAAAACCTATTCTGACTATGATTGCATCTACATGAACAATGTATATGGTGACTCAGATAATGACACTTTCTCCTTTGCAATCGAATTGCCTCCAGCCATTCCTACTGAGCAAAAAATTGAATTTTGTGTGTATTATCAAAATGGTGACCACATTTTCTGGGACAATAATGATGGGCAAAACTATAAGATTGTCCATGCAGAATGGAAGTCTGATGGTGTCCAAGTGGCAACATCACCCAGGAAAGGCTGCCTAACACTCAAATCTTCAAGAAAAGTGCACAAAGCAGTGAGTGAACAACTTGGCAGCTCTCGGATATCCAACAGCTTCTTTCCTGAATGGCAAAAGTGGAGCACAGTTGAAACATCCTCTCCATATTGGTGAATGAAATATATCCACAGAGGCCTCTAACATCAGTGGCTGAACATTGCTGATCTTCAGCTTCCTAATATGCAATATAAACAAACCAAATTGGAGGGCATGGTGACTACTTTAAAAAAAGCTAACTTCTTTCATTTAAAAGAGCAAACGTTCCAGTTACAACCTAGACATGGGACAATTCGATGACAATGTTGCCTAACATAAGAACAGCATGTGTGCTCCATATATATGAAACTCTGTTTCTTCCAATCACTTGCCTGGACATGTAAAAGAGAGATGTTAGGAAGAAATAATTTTGTGCTGATTCTTAAGAAGCTGTGATTGTGTGGGGAATGTTGAATAGATAGCCACAAAAAACCTTTGTGCCTACTTTAAAATGCAATGGGAACTGAGAGAGATACCAAACTGTGAAGCCTGAGACTTGAATTCAGCCTAAACAAAGAATGACCATAACACAATTCATTGTTTGGGTTTTGGGCATAGGAGTATCTCTTTCAACAGGATAGAGTTGAGAAAGAAAGAGAAGAAAGATGAAGTTCTGTATTGTAGTTGAGAAGTATTGGGGAATCCTATTGTATATCTCCAAAGAAATGTCAGTAGTTCGCAAAAGTAAGAATCCTACAAAGAGCTTTTGTTTCCTTGAACTTGAGTTACCAGTTTTGTATCCCAAAAGAAAATCTATCTTTAAAATCTGTAGGACTGATAGAATTATGTCAGATGCAGGTTTCCCCATCAATGTATTTGCAGTCCTGTTAAATTATCTGCCCTAGGCTGGTATATGTGGAAGAAATATCCAAGCATGAACAGACTGGAATATGGCAACTGCATTTATAAAAAGCCCCTGTATATTTATAGACTTTTTTTTCACTATTCTGCCTTCAACCTGCTCTATAATAGACTAACTTTGCTTTTATAAGGCAACTCCCTACACAAGGGGATTGCCATCCTGTGTACACACAAGGTGTGCCTTAAACAAAACCCAGTAAAATACCCCAAGAGCACACTGTTTTGCTTAGAGATTGAATGGCTCTTGTGAAATGCCTTAAATCTATAAATGTTGGCTGTCTGATGAGCTTGCCTTGTAAAAGTAGACAAAAACTCTCCTCTTAGCTTGCTTTTGGAGAGTTTGGTAAGAATTTTCCCTTCTAAGGATAGCTCTTCACAACAATAAAATAATCCTAAGCAATCCAGAGTCCTTCATATTGAAGGTTGTTAGATAGCTGCACTTCTCAAGCTAATAGGTTTAAAATGACATGGTAGGCAACTTGCACAGAAATAGAAATCATTTCTATTCACCTTCTCATACCTCATTTTTCTTCTGTAGCTTTTACAGAGCCAGAACATGTTGGGTATGCATGTGTATGTGTTATTTTAATTGTGATTTTGATCTTCCCCAGATGCATTGTATTTTGTAAATTATAATGTGTGACTGCAGTTTTGACACAGATGTACAGAGCAAGCCAATTAAGGATGGGTGTGTGCGTGCCTACTCCCATGTTCACGTTCCTGTTTTGTAGTGGTGGTATTGTTTATGGAGAACGAAAACTATTGTTTGTTACACCAGTAGTGAGATGGAACATGTGTTGTAAAAAAAAAAGCAAACTCCTTCCATCTCTTTCCCCTTCCTCCTCACTGTATCACAACTACTGTGTAAGCCATTCACTTAAAATAAATTGTATTTTGATAATTTTGTCAGTCGTTCTGTTGGGAAATACGTTGAACATTGTAATGTGGCTTTAGCTGCAGAAAGACTAAAAGCTGGAATTTAACTGGCTATTCAGCTCTGACCATAAAACTGGATTATTTTTATCAGTTGCTATGGCCATATCTAATATTTTTGCCCACAAATCTAGTATTCCCTAGTATTTTCCATAATAGTTTTATGTTTACGTCTCTAGACCATCTGAACTGTCCCAACACTCTTTTTTTTCTCACACTCTCATCAGCCCAAGATTGGGCTATATTCCAGCACAGTCTTCTCCTGCCCTGGACACCTACCAAATGTTTGAAGCAGCTCCCAAAATTCTACACAATTGTCAGACTGGTTGGATAAGACCATGCCTCTGGAGGGCAGCCAAGCTGGGGAGGCTGCTCGGGTGTCATGCCACAAACTAAAATGAAAATATTTGAATGAAAGGGTGATGCTAAATATGGTTTGGTGTAATGCTGCAAAGACTACTCTTTGGAAGACATATAGCTGTGATGGCGAACCTATGGCACATGTACCCAAAGTGGCATGTGGAGTCTTGTTGCCTGGCACACGTGGCATCGCCCATTCCTCTCCCAGGTTTCTGGCACACATGCACATGTCATGGTGCATGCATGTGCGCCAGAAACCTGGAAGAGGAATGGGCGACGCCACGTGTGCCAGGCAACAAGGCTCCGCTGGTCTTCATGCGTGCAGCAGTTCCGGAAACTGGTCTTTTGTTTTCCAGCACGAGCATGTGCACTGGCCAGCTGATCGCCACACACGCATGTGCACCAGTAACTGGAAGAGTAGCAGAAGTTCATTTTTCGATGCGCGCATGCCCTCTGGGCAGCTCCTCTTCCATGTTGCAATCCCGATGGGCACATGCGCGTGTGTTCCCCTTTTGGTACTCGGTGCCGAAAAGGTTTGCCACACTGACCTATAAGGAGAGCCACTTGCTCTTTATCTCACATGTGCATCATAACTTTGTTCAGGTATCCCCTCCAACATAAGCGCTGATATTTTAGGGGGCCTATAGTTGAAGAGAGTTTCTGGTGTGTAATATATTTGTAGCAGTAACTTACTTCATGCTTATAAACTGAATGTGGGCTTCAGCTTCTTATTTGTGCTTGCAAATACCAATCCATGTAATGGACAGCAATTTGCAAATAAGATCTGAATAAACATTAGATCTTTATATGGATTAGCCCAGCCTTTTTGGTACCAAGGACCAGTTTCACAGAAGACAATTTTTCAATGGACGGTGGTGTTTCAGTTTTGCTCTCTTGCCCAACACTCAACAAGTTCTTAACAGACTGCTACTGGTCTGAGGGTTGGGGACCCCTGGACTAGGCTCAAGTGGGTTTCCCTTCAGCAGTTAATATAACTACATTAATTTGCCACAAGACTTGTTTTCCAATTAACAATGTTGGGTTTTTCTTTTCGATGTGAAATTGTTAGGGGTGGGGTGGGGAGACTTAGATTTTCAGATTTCTTATAAGACTTTCCTGTAGTATTTTTTTTTTAGATCGAATGATCTTCAAAGCATGTATTTGTTACCTATTTTGCTGATAAATAGTCAAATTGCACAGGCAGCACCATCACATGCACACCCTGCACTAAGGTAGCAACGTATGATTTCTTTTTGGTTTTAATGTTTTATGAAAAGCCAATTTGGAGTTTGGGTTAAGATGCTGGCCTAGAAACCAGGAGACTGAATCCTATCCCTTGTTAGGCATGAAAGCTGTCTGGGTGACTTTGGGCCATTCTCAGTCCAACCTGCCTCCCAGGGTAGAAAATAGGTAGCAGAGCGTTAAATATCTTTGTTGCCTTGAGTTTTATTCATACATACATACAGAATAATGTTTTATTGATTAATTCCCATTCTGTATTCATTTGGAATGGACTAAACTATACAACTATATTTTAAGCTAGTTGCGTAAGTCAGATCAATGTATTTTATTTTATTTTATTTTTATTTTATTACATTTATATCCTGCTCCCATCTCCACAAGGGACTCGGGGCGGCACACAAGGAAATATTAAAACACATATACAGAGTATAGAGTCAATAATTTAAAAGAAATTAAATAAATGCCCTTGTGCTAAAATCCTGATTAAAATCAATTTACTAATTTAAGGGCAGCAGTTACAAATTAGGCCAGTCCGGCCTGAATAAACAGGTGAGTCTTTAAAGTATGAATGTAGTTCATACTTCAGTTTGCTGGGTCAATGTATATAATTGAGTTAACTCAAGTCATATTTAATTGAAACATGGGGCTCAGTACATAATTTTCAGTCCTATTAGACAAATATTGAAACAAGCTCAACAGGATGGCTAAAACTACGTGCAAGTCTGATTGAGCTATAGCTCTTTCCTCCTCCTTATACTGCAGTGAATTAGGTATCAGAGCAGAATGGGATAATTTGCTATGGCCAACTTGCTGTGGCCAATTCGCCATGGCCCACTCTTTGTGGCCATCTTGCCTTAGGATAACTCGCCGTGGGACAACTCAACAATCCAATTATTTAAAATAAAATTTGAAATTATTTTTTGATATTCACTTTGTCCCTCCTTTTGCATCCTTTAATGATCCGATTACACCCTTTCTTCGTTGTTAGTATAACTCTTGTCCTGTGATGAGAATTGTCCCATGGTAAATTGGCTACCGTGAGTTCATCACAGCAAGTTGGCTGCAGCAAGTTGTCCTAATCTCCTATCAGATCCTCTTCTGAATATTATTGTGGACTTAAAGTATATTTTACCCCTTGTCATCTTGGCAATGCAGCTTGGATGATCAAGTCATCCTTATCCTCTACATCAGGGGTCTCCAACCTTTGTAACTTTAAGTCTGAAGGACTTCAGCTCCCAGAATTGTCTTCTGTTTTATCTCCCTTTGGTAGTGGGTGTCTTGAGCTCACTTAGTATATTTTGGAGGGAGTATATTACGGTATAATTGTGACCCATGGTTATTTCAAATGGCTGAAACAATTATTGGTAGACTCTGAAATGCCTTTGAAGTAGAGAAGGTATTATTTTCATGGATACTATGCATTTCTGATGAACTCGTAGAGGTATCTATTGTGTTGAAAAATGTGTAAGTAGTCTATTTCTGATATTTATACCTGATGTGCTGCAGTAACATTATAGTTAATATCAAATAGATTCTTTAGCTTCTTTTATATGCCATTTGCTTGCAACTCTCATAGTTGAGGTCTTTTTATGTAGCTTTGTAAAATGGCATTGTCTCTTCTGCAGACATAGTTGTCTAGTTACAAAGCTTTCCAGGTTCCAAGCAATGTGAAGTTTCATGCTCATATTTTGTAGTGATGGTAGTGAATACTTAAATCTCAAGGTTGACGTGTTGCCTTGGTGGAGTTTTTCCTGCTTAGTTTTCAGGTTAGACTTTTAATTACTTTTCTAGATAAGATCAGTGCAGGACGTTTGGAGTAGTAAGGCATTGGTTTGCAGAGGTTATATCTCCTTCTGTCTTACCTGTTTTTCATATGTTTGGATGGGATGGTCTTGAGGGCAAATCTTGTTTTGTAAGTTCTTGTACTTTGTATGGTAACAAAATTAGATAGTGGTGGTTATTTTATACGTAGTCTCTTACATTCACATGATGTGCTTAACTAGGATAGTTCAAGATCTAGTGGTAGTGTGCAGGTTTGTATGTGTGTCTTGGCATAGCACAAATCTAATCTAAACCCATTCCATGTTTAGTGACTGAATTCCATTCTAATGACAAGTTGTTAAGTGAAATGGATTAATAAGCAGGTGGTGGAGAGAGGAAGATGCTGCAAAAATCACTGGTTACTTTCCCATTCAGGTACATTTTTGTCATTCAGTTATTATTCTTATTCGGACGTGTTGTCATCGGGGGCAGAAAGTTTGGTCATAAATATATTCATTGGCTGGAAATTTAATTTTTAATTACTGTTTATTACTTCATATGTGTAAATGGTAAAAGTATTCAGGTAGTCATTAAATGAGGAATGGGTGTAATTGGCAATTTTAAAATTTAGTGTATTGTGAGAATGGGTAAATGCAGTAACTACATTAATCATGTACTATGAAGAGTGAGTGAGTTCACATATTCCATTAAGCCCTTATTTGATTAACCATGCATTGTTGACAAAGACATTCTCGGTTGGGTTTGTACAATATATTAAGCCATAAGCCAAGATAAAAAGAAATGTCTAGTAAAAACAACCAATATGTTTAGATGAAAGAAGAAAAAATATTAAAGTTCATTTTAGGATTAAAAAAGTAGAGATTACAATAACTATTAAAATTAAAATTTAAATCTGACATGATCTGATAGTTCAAGAATTTAAGACAACAAATAATACAAATTTAAATATTTAGGTAATTTAAGTTTTACTAAAAATTTTATTTCACATGTCCCTCACAATACTTTGAATGATTGCAGCAAATTGTATCATCCGACTATTGGCATTTTAGTTAGCTTTGTCTATTGGATGTTCATCATGAACCTTTTTAAAAATTCCTCCATATGAGCTGAAATTTAACAAAAGAGATCATAGGTAAACCAGTTACCATGCTAGGAACATAAATAAACTGAAACAATTATAACTAAGCTACCCCCAAGCCCCAACATGACTCTTCTGTGTCTTAAATAACTACTTTGAAAATACCATATTGTACCACAAGAGGAAATATAATACTTACTTGGCTTTGATGCCACACTCATATTCGGCTTGACTATTCAGTAGATTTATACAGTGTGTGGATGGACTGAAATGTGCATACTTTCGGCATGTGATGCAATAGATGATGGACTGGGATAAAAACCACAATGCTTGACAAAAGAAGTCTATAAAGAGGAATATGGAAGTTAAGATGTATGGATATGATCAAATATATTATTGCAATGTCCTGCCATGCCCAACAAACCACTCCATGCCCACCAAGCCACACCCAGAGAACCGGTATTAAAAAATGTGAATTTCACCAGTGCCTGGGGTGACCCTGTGGTGGTGAACGGAAAGTTGGCCCAAGATATGCAGGGACCCTGAGGAGCATAAAGTGGAGTATGGGATGCCTTGGGGTGTGGTGGAGACCTTGGGAGGCCCAGGATAGGTATGCCTGGCCCTGCACTACGTCTCCCGGAGCCTTTTCCATCTCTGAAGTACCTCAAGCTCTGCTTGAGTTGCTTCAGAGCACCGACTCACATGCTCATTTAACAGCCTCATTGGGGAGAGCAGGTTGTTAAGTGAACCTATTTCACTGAACAGACCTCAACACTTGTGACTTTAATGGCTAGATTCTCTTATGGTTGCAAGTCAATAAGTACACATGCATACATACATACATGCATGCATGCATGCATGCATACATATGTTTTGTGCCATTTATGAGAAAGTTTTTAATTATCATTAATAGTTGTACATATTTTTAGATTTTTTATACGCTGCCCAGAGTCACTTGTCTGTGACTCTGGGGCTATGTAAATATGACATAAATGAATATATAAACTCATAGTGGAAGTCCTGCTTCCATGAGGAAATTTGATTAATATGGGTTTTAGTAAAATGTTTGAACTTCAGTTCATGAATTGGCCGGCAAATCAATTGGGCCAAGATGAGACAGCTTTCATTTCTGTTTGCATGGCAATGACTCAGTAATTACCTTAAAAAGAGGATGAGGTGTAAGGAAATGTGTTAGAACACATTGACCAGTTTTTTTAAATTCCTATTTGCTAAATGCAAAAATCCAAATAATGTTATTGAAAACATTTCTTCATTTCTTCCTCACTTTTAATGGAGAGTTTGTTACCAGCGAGGCTGTTTCATTCTCTGTGGATCCCTACAGCCCTCAAGGATATGGTATCTTCTCTGGCCACCATGTTGTTTGCTTACCAGTTTTTAATGCCTCAAAACAAAGCTTTGCCTTCATGGATTTAAAAATTACATAATCATAAGAACACCTCTGAGACTGCCCCTCAGCCAGAAATAAACTCCCAGACTTTTCATTTTATTTTGGGGTTGTCTTTTAAAAGAGGGAGGGTTCTGTTATTTGTGCATGCTTTGTGGCTCTGGAATTGCAGAGCCCTTTACCACAGAATTAAAAATAAGTTCTGACAGGTCTTATGTTAAAGCAGGAAACCTTATGAGAATTAGATGAAGAATAGCACAGATGTCTAGCTCCGTTATACTGTTCCCCATAGCATTCTTCTTCTGCTTTTCTTCAATGATGGGAAGGTACATGGACAAAGAATTTAGAAAAGTCTGTCTCTAAGGCATCACCAATTCCACACACTATACAAAATATTTTGAAACTGATCAACAATTGCCATCATGTTCACTGGGCTTACATGGTTAATAATTTCAATGCTTGTTTTTTTACCTTGCCAGCAACGATGGTGCAGACAATGCATTCTCTCTTCAATTGTGCTTGATTCTTGTCAGATCACCTCTCTCTCTCTCTACCTTTTCCTGATCTTGTATGGCTTCTTTTAGATATTTTGTGTTGGCTGGTGTTGGCTTTGATCAGACCCAGCCACTATATTTATTGCCTCATTTATTGCTGACTTCCAACTTCCTTTTCCAGTGAGTTTTACTACATGACACGGCAAAATGTTGTGATTTTGCCTTCCGGTAATATGTTTTGTTTTATACGTTCCAATACACTTGTTTATTTGTCACCTTTCCTGTGCAAGGAATGTGCAGGATCTATGCAACACGATAGCTCAAACAAATACTGTAGATTTTCGTCTTGTGTAACTTTTTCATGCTCCAACTTTCAAAATTGTAGATGGTGCAGACAAATCTGTGTTTAGTTGCCAGGCTGATGACCTTGCTTTTTCTTGCTTTTTAATGTTTTATTTTAGAATGCAACTTTTCATTATTTCTTTCTCTATCTTGAACCAATCAGTGTCTCCATATACTGTTCATACAGTGGTTTGCTGATTTGTGTGTAATCACTACACTAACTTGATCAGATGTGTTCACATCCTCAGCTTTTCTAAGGTTCTCCACAGCTTGTCATAATCAATGCAACCAAAGGTTTTTTTGTAGTCATTACAACAAATGAAATGCTCTTTGGAAATTATTGAGATTTTTCAGTAATCCAGCATAGATTTGCAATATGGTCACACATTCCATGATCCCTCCTGAAGTCTGCTTGAATATCTGAATACTGTCAGGTTCTGAAGGGTTAAAGAAAATAGCCAAACACAGATACGGTTTGAAAATGTACTATATCTCCTTCAGCACAAACTGACCAACAAAGCACTAAGGCAATGAATGTCAGGCAATGTGAGAGGTGACATCTGGTGCTTCCCACCACTTTTTACACTTTATTTTGCATTTGGCTAACACACATCCCCACCCCCCATCCATCACCTCATGACCCAGAGTGAAAACCACCATTGTACTCAGTCAGTTATCAGTTATGTTGTCAGTGGAAACCACACGGCAGGCAGTCATGAAGAGTTATGAGATTTCTCAGCTGGATTGCTTGTGGATGAGGGAGATCTCCAGCTGGTAAGCATGATTCCTGGTAGCTCCCACAGCTTCCCCCGCCTGAATGGCAGCTCTGGGCCTGTGGGCTTGCCGGAGCTGACAAGCGGCCCCTCTACCACGGAGACAACACCTGGGGGGATAAAGACTACATTCAGTTAGGAGCCGAAGGACCCCTCCCCCCTGGTTCTGAGGGATGTCTGTGGTGGACTGTACTTCTCTCTGATGGTTGGTTCCAAAAGTGTTATCTGCATTTAAAGGAATCTTGCTATCATGAGGGATGAGGGCAATTGCTCAGTAATTGGAGTAATCCTTAGAGTTCCCCTTTTTGGGGGACAATGGAATGAACACGGATTGCTTTTAATCCATGTGTTTGTTTCCCAAATTTTCTGGCCCCAAACTGTGATGGTTGTAGGTCAGGGGTCTTCAACCTTTGCAATTTTAAGTCTGAAGGACTTCAGCTCCCAGAATTCTCCAGTCAGCTTTGCTGGCTGAAGAAGTCTGGGAGCTGAAGTCCTTCAAACATAAAGTTGCAAAGGTTGGAGACCCCTGTTGTAGGTGATACAGGCTGTTGAGTCCTCGTGACTCTTTGCAACTTTGTAATTTGAATGTAACCGCAGCCGCGCCCTGATTGGCTAGGGTGCG
>JAPKID020002954.1:0-12796 GCA_026931265.2 Tropidonophis doriae
GCTGAGCGTTTGGTAAGCGAGGAGTAAGCTACGTCCTGGAGAAAGAAGAGGCCACCGCATAGCTTTTGTGCTGGGGAAACGCTGCGTTACTTAAGTCGGCTCTTCTCCCGTCCCCGTGAGGAGCAAATGACCCCGTTTTCTATAGTTGCTTCAACTTTTTCGGGGGGGGACGCGTTATAATAAACAGTTTCCTAAGGCTTTCCAAGTTGGCAATTTCGAATTTAATGCGAAGTCAATAGGAAACGCCCTTAAATCTCTTCTTCGATTAAATGTGTGATATTGAGATAAATGCTATGTATACTTACTACATATATTCGTCGAATTTGCTTTTACCTCCCTGTACGTAAGCACATAATTGCGGCGTTAACGTGGCAACCCCCCTGTGCTTTCGTAGTTTTATTAATACTGCGGTTAATCCCGGGGATAACCTACTAACTAGATATATTGCACTGTAGCAAGTAGGCCAGTGAAGATGGTAACTTTCCGGTAGATCCCATGATATGCAATTTCCTGTTCCAAGGATTTTCAAGATGGTAGTTGTCCCATGGTGCTTGTCTGGAATGTTTGTGAAGTTATGTAGCCCAAACACTCTTATTTCAGATATACCACTTTTAAATTCCTTTAAGTATGGAACTATCAAATATTGCAGATTTTTTTTCTTTCAAAACTGTTCTATAAGTAATATAACATGCTGGTGTTTATGGGCCATGTTCTACAATAAAGCTGGATAGAATTTAAAAGCAGAGCAGAAGTGATTTCAGTAATCTAGACCAATGACTGATTATTTTTGATAACTCTGGACCTGCTTTTCTGTTGATAGTCCTATCAGTTGTAAAAGCATGCCTAAAGAACACTTGCTTTTCTTCCTCAAAATGGTGAGAAACCACATTTTCAACTTAATAGGTATTTCCCTCAGGGCAATGCCATTCTGAGGAGCTACCAAAATGGAATCTGTATGCTTTATATACAAATGCATCATAAACAATTATAGTAAATTAATGAAGACACAGACAGAAACATGCTTTGTACTAAGAACAATGTAACATGTACATTCTGGTCATGGGCTGGGAAGCATTACAAACCACAAATACAATTGTATTTACAACACACTTATGAATATACAAAATACTAGTGTTCCCAGTCTTGATTTGTATTATCTATTACCTACTCCAGCTATTCCTCCATTGTGGATAATGCCAAACCTTTTTAGTGCATACAATAATCTTGTGGCTATAAAAAAAGTTCCATAACTGTTTGCTCTTCCATTTCAAATTTCAATAGATGTGTTTTGCAATTATATATTCATATTTGTACATATTTCTGTTTCAGTCTTTGAATGTTCAAAACAATAAATTATTTTGTCTGTTTTAAATATAATTGTAAATAATATTCCTATTGTCTAGAGATATTTAATTGAATCTAATTGAAAATTAAATCCCTCTCTGCCTCAATTTTTTAAATTATATTTCACATTTTCCTTTACAAAATTTTAGTATCTCACAATAAGTTAGCCTTTAAGTTTGCCTATTATTTCTTGTCTATAAAAAAATATTGGGCAACGAATCATAAAGGTGTTTTTGACCCAATTTGGATTTTTATCTATTCCATATTCTCAGTATAGCATGACTAAAATAATGATTAATCCATATTAACCTTGGCTTTATATACATGATTCTGGGTATTTTAATCTTGGTGTATTTGGTTAGGTGAAGCTGATCTAACAAAGTACAGAATTGTGCATCTGACTTAACCAAAGCACATAGTGTATCCATGAACACCAATTAGCAGTCAGAGGATATGAAGTCCCTTAATTTCATCATTGTTTTCTTATCTTTCTCATATGCAAGCAAGCACATTTTAGGAGAATATTCAGAAGGATGGGGAGAGGAAGAGAAAAACCCAGGCGGCCCTAACCCCAGGTTTTTGGTTCTTCGAATTATAAAAATACTGTGACTGCTTAGTTTCTCACAAAAAGAAGTTAAGTTTGGAACAACTACATTGTTTTTTAATTGATATTTTCATTTTCTTTCCACAGATTCGTAGAATGGATCCCCAGGTAAACTTCACTGTGAACTTCCAAGGTAACACCTTGAACTTCCTTATATCATCTAAAACCACATGGGCTGATATGGAAGCCATGGTGAGTTGGGTCTTTGCTAATTGTGATTCACTGATCAATAACAGTTTTAATATTTCCCTTTGCTGTCTTCACATCACTTACTGTTTGAAATTTTCACAAACATCTGGCTTTTTCAGCAGATCCTAGAACAGGGTGGTCTCTGAACCCACTTTTGGCCGTATGTTTCAGATAAGTTGTAATTGGTAATCCATTTCCCCAGTATGCTGTTAATAAGCTTTAATTATTTGTTATTTATTTATTTTTGTTGTTTAATTCTATGTACTTAGAATTCCTGTTGTAATTGAAATTGTAAACCAACAATTCATACAATTTGAGAGGATTATTTCTGTAAAATGTTGTGTATTGATCTCAGCTTTCTTTCCATCCTTTGATTGCAACAAATTGGACAAATTTTATCAATACAATTGCATTAAAGTCCCCATTCTTCATTAATTCCATAGAATGGAAAAGGTTGAAGGAAATTTGGCTGTCGCATTGCTGACATGTCTATTGTATCCCAGCTATGCAATATAACAGTATAACATTAACATCTTTTACAGCTTCAACCTTCTCCCTCAATTTATGCAGACCTGTATAAATGCAAGATTAGTGACTAGGAACAACAACATTCTAGTAATCAAATCTAGACACCGATCTAATAATTGGTATAGGCTACCAGATGATAATCAAAAATATATCTGCGCTCCCAGTAGTGCTTTCTTCATTTTTTATGTTCTTTGTAAGTGAACAGTTTTTGCTCAAGTTATTTGTTCACTGATCAATCCATGCTTCCTAGCAGAAATGGATGGGGTTCATGATCAAACAAGATAATTGCTTGCACCTCCAAGTTGCTTTTTGTATGCTTGCAGAAAGCAGATCTGAGATGTTTTTGGACCAGCACTTACCATTAAAAAAAATGGAAACATTCCAATCAATTTAAATGTAAATTTAGAGCAGCTGTAAACAGTATTTAAAAATGGGCATGAACTTCATGTTTTTGCTGCAAGTGGTTTAATTCAATACTGACATAAGGTTGCTTTGCCCTTTGTAAATCTTTAACTTGCTGGTATATGTGTATAATCATTTTTTTCAGAAAAAAATACTATTTTTTTACTGGAAGAAACTCCTCTACTATATTTTAGGTTTATTTTAGTTTTATTCTCAAGTTCCCCAGAATTTATTGAATGCTGTGAGTCTGTTAGAAGAAATCATTTACTTGATTTATTTTAGTAGGTCTGCAATGTGGTTGAAAACTCAAGTCTATTATGTAAGAAAGGTGAAACTAAGATTGCCAAAGTCACTTTTTGATTAATGGACAAGATAGGTGTATGCAAAATATTCTAAACAGCTTATAGATTTATTCACTGGAATGCAAAGGTTTGATTCTTTTAAGTACAAAAAATATATAGATTGGATTTGACAAAGAGGAGTAGAATTGCTCTTGGCTTCATTTACACTTTTGAAATGTCAATAAAAAGGATTAATCATTGTTGCCTGTTTCTCCGTCATCCTGGAGATGAGCCATTTCACTAAGGTTAATTTCTGTTGTAGGTGAAAGTCTCATTTGAACTGAATAATATCCAGATCAAATACCTAGATGACGACCTTGATGAGGTACTGTACTTTTATCTTCCTATGAAGGCTTTATTTTTTAAAAATGAAGTGTATCATTGGACTTTTGAAAGAATAGAACAGTAAAAAGAACTTCATATATTTTTTATAAAGAAGCTTTTTTTCTCCTTGCAAAATAGTTTCCAGTCAATATTTGGTCTATCGTGTGTAATAGTTAGTTTCACAGATTATCTAATTTTTCTGATATCTCTCCTGAGGCTTGCTTAGCACTTCAGCATTGAAAACATATTTTTTCAAAATAATAATCAGATAGTCTTTGACTTATGATCACAATTAAACTCAGAATTTTTTTTGTAAGTTGTGGTAACTGCCTCAATTATCATAATCCTAGCTTTATTAAGTATTAAGTGACCATGCAGGAGTGCTTCAGGGGGTGATGAAGGCCTTGGGAATCCTGGCACATGGAAATATGTGTATCACAAAGCTGCAGTTAGCTAGGCCCACCAACTCAGGAACTTCCTCTCTTTCACCTGCCATTCTTGAGAGGCCAGGGCTGCCTCATTCTACCACCATACCTGATAACCTCAGCTTGTTAGGCCTACCAGTGGACAGAAGCCTGCCATGGCCAGAATACCTCAGCCAGCTAGGCACACCAGCACATAAGCCACCTCCTTGCTCTTGCCATTCCTGAGATGTATTCTTCAGTTGCTTTAATTGTACTGGAGGCTTCCTCCTGATATGAGTTATATTACAATTTCCAAAATTTCCACCCTACATAGAACTCTGGCTGTGGCATCCAGAGAACCTCAAGTTAGGATAGGCTGGTTATCTCTGTGATGTACCTATACTAGTCATCTTCAAAATGATAGCCCATAACAGTGAGATGGCAGCATATTTGGGCTGAGGGAGAGAAAGTGACTACATTTGAATATGGTGTAACCAGCAATATCTGTTGAAATAACTTTCTACAGTCTTAAATTGCATGGCCTTTTTGATTTTACTTTGAACTATGTAGTTTCTTAGTAGGAAAGCAGGATGGGGAAAAGATCTGTTTAATAACAAAATACATATCTGTAATAACTGATGTCAGAAGCTAATCTACTGTTCTGCAATGAATCACATGAAAAATCCTGCTATGAATATTATAGCAATTAAAAGCCTCTTTTCATAGTTTGGTTTTTTTTTCCACAGGTATCCATCAATACTGCAGGTAAATTGCCTCATAAAATCTGTTGAATTCTGCTGTGGTAATGTGAATAAAGGAAGTGATCGAAATAAGGGGCACAGCAATGCTTAATAGTACTGAGAAGTATATTTTTGTAAACAACAAAACATGCCTTGTTTTCTCTCTCTAAAAACTGTATGCAGCGATTATCTAGTTAACAAGCCTTTGTCTATTTCTTCATTAGAATGAGGCTTTGTATCTGCAGCTTCTTTAGTAATCTTTTAAGGAGGAGGCTGAACCTAATGAGGGCTTCAGCTCTTTATTCATTCACTTCCTATTATTTAAAGTTTATTAAGTTCAATGCTAATTTAAATTTTCTCAAAATTAATTTAGAACTGAAATGTGGATTGCTACCCAGGATATGTTATCCTTCTTAGTTTTTTTCCTTTTAATTAGTTCGAATATAGAATTCCATTACATTTGAAGAGATGAAATTAATGACATGGATTGTACACCATAATAAAACTAGCAAGTCCTGCATGGTGTTTTAATTTTTTTTCCCTAAATTTCAAATTGGATTTGGAGATGGGGAATGAAATCTGTATCAAGAAATAAGAAGGAATTACCCAAGCAGTAAAATTATATTGGGCCCAAATGTGATTAAAATATAGTAATTTATTTACAAATGCAATTCTGGACGTGATAGTGTTAATATTAACCACGGTTTGTTTCTCTCTTTAGAGGAATATCAAGAGGCTGTTAAGGTAATGGATTAGACTAGCTTTGGGGGCTTATTTTTATAGCAGTACAAATCAAGTCTTTTACATTTCTTGATGTGTCTGAGATTTTATTCTATTTTATCTCCAGCAATAAAATCATTTAAACTAGTACATTCTAGTCCAGTTCCAGATACTAAAGTTCTTTTTAGTCAATATACTGTTTATCTATTTTGTTGTAAAGAATTATTCTCTGGACAATAGCAAATTAGTCCAGTATTACTCCAGTATTACTCCAGTATTACTGGAGTTGGGCCAGAATACATATAAGAGATTCCGTTTTTATGTTACTTTCTCCACATTCTTATGGTTATTCTGTTAGTTTCTATATTAGATTTAAGCACCTAGTCTTTCTTTTTTGTTTTGCAACATTTCTGATTTTTAATAAAAGTCATGGTTGTGTCCTTGTAATTTACTGTGTGAAAGATTGTTGTTACTATTTTCATTCTCAACTGTATGATTCCTAATTTTAGATTTAAAGGGTTTAGATTCTCTTTTCAGGTCTAAATCCTGATTGATAGATATCTGGTTGTCAAGGGTATTAGCTCTCTGGTTACAGATAGATAATTAACAGAAGGAATTTTGGCAAAATTACTTGGTATCCCAATTGCTGGTTATAAGAGGACTATTAAGGAAATTTCTAGAAAATTAAAAGCGAAGTGAATATAGAAATAAATACATAAAAGAGGAAAACAATTTTATCTTTTTTGACCTTAGAAATTAGGAAAATCTCCATATAAATTGAGTTTGAAAAGATCCATTATTGATGTAACATTCATCTGGCTTGATTCGTAATCAAGTTTGCAATTTTTGAAAATCCTTTTTCAGCTTTTCCTATCTTAGATATTCTGCATCAAAGACATAAATTCCACTATAAAAGTACCTTCTAGCATTTTCCCATTTTGCTTAAGTGTTTATGGTCCTGAGAAAACTATGACTTTAGTGCAGATCATCTGTTTTCCTTCTGCCAGGCACACCAACCTGTCATAATGTTAATTTTTTAAAATTTCAATTCTCAATAAATGTGTAACTTTAGAAAGATAGGATTATTTTTTAAATGGCATATAGTTCATTATAATGACTATGTCTGTATACAAGTGACTTTATTGAAAGGTTATTTTTTACCTCCAGATTGCAATGAAACAAGGCAGTCGGCTCCAGATGAATGTCTATGAATTAAGACTTCCTTCAGGCATGTCTTCAGGACTGGTGTTTGGGAGATCTGAGGAACCGTTTGTTCCAGAAGTTAAAAAGAAGGCTCCAGTTGCTCAAACACTGATAAAAGACAAAGATACTAAAAGAAAGAATAAAAGAATACAGGTAGAAGTAAAAAGATGTGTTTTCTGACATCTGAAACTATCCTGCCAACTATCCATATGCATTCAAAGATATAATATGTTTACTAACTGTTTAAATAATGCTGTGTTAAATAATGCTAAAAGATCCCCAGATTTTTATGAATTAACCAGTGTTCTTGGCTATTAGAAGTAATAGGAGAGGTTTTACTTTGGGCTTTTAAGATTTTGGCCTGATTGAACATATTTGCAAACTTTCAAGCATCCTTTTAAATACCAAAGTCCAGGTTACATTCTGTTCTGCCAGAACAGTGACATTGTTTTTAACAGCAAGCCTGGCCTTATTTTTAAATAAAAATACCAAACAAACAATATGGCAAAGTCTGAAGAGTGTCTTTATTTATTCACTCAGTCTTGCCAAGTCCAATTTGAATAGGTACAAGGAAGTTGTATGTTACGTTTGCTGCTATGATTTTTTTTTAAATCTCTCTAGAGTGAGCACCTTCTCAGTGAGGTCCCTCCTGAGTGGTTCACAAGCTACTTGGAAAAGGTAAATGTGGTTTCTTTTTTATTTGTCTTGTGCAAGAGGCCTTCAGAAAAAGCATTGGGTGTATGTATGTGATTCAAACAGAGTCGGAGAATAATGCCTTTTTCTTTACAGGTAAAGAAAAGGATATTATTCATCATGGATAGAGCTTCACACACAAATAGATATTTGATCCAAATTGGCTAAACACAAATTTCCTAGTTGAGGACAGTTTTGCCCAGTTTAGTGTAGTGTGGTCAGGAGGTAGGAAAAATCAATACTCTCATAGTTAGTATAACTGAAGGCATGTGAGGGTGGTTTCCCATTACACACCAAATTATTAAAGTGTATATTGTGTGCAGTACTATTTTTCTTAAAACCCAATTACTGCTTGTCCAAATTTGCTCAGAATACTTTTCTTTCTCTCTGCCTTTTCTTTTGCAGTTCCGGGAGCAAGTTGTTCAAGACACTGTTAAAATGCTGGAACAGAAGTTGAATGACAAGCTGCTTCTTACCAACCAGCTTCCAAAGTCCATGAACACTTCAAGACACCAAACTCCTGCAAGTTCCTTGATGCAAAGCAATTCCTATGACTGGCTGCTCTCCTGTAATAATTGTCAAAAACCCATAGTGGGGATTCGCTACCAGTGCAGGTAGGACACAGGCCAAGGAATTAAAATGCAAATGTCCGTGGTTTTCCAGGAGATTAGAAATCAGTATTCTGAGGTTTTCTAGTGATTGTTGTTTGTGGTTTATATAAGCGGTTTAAACAAAAATGGTCTAATCATTATGTAGTTATAGTGAAAACATGGGATATCTCAGGGAATCAAAGGTAAAGTTAGTGATATTACTTGAATAGTTGGAAGAGGAACATCACTCATTTTCACATTCTTCCTCTCAATAAAATTTCTGTTTTAAAAAAATATTATACTTCACTACACAGGTAGTATTCCATTTTCCTTCTTTAGCAAAAACAAAAAAGAGAGAAATTGGGCAATAAATATTGCATGATGCTACATTGGCAAAAGGAGCTGTATTTGTGATTTATTTACTGACACTAATGCTGCTCTAATAACATATACGTTGAGCAGTTTATATTTCATTACTACAGAAAATAGCTTTGGGCACAATAGGAAACTAAATAACATTTGTTTACTGTGCAGCTATATTTCATCAGGAACTACCAGAATTTATCTGACCCTAAAGGCTTTCCAAAAAGAAAAAAAAAGTTTTAAACACTTTCAGGAATATTAGCCATTCTAACCTTTCTTCCCATTCTGATTTCTTATTACTTCCCTGTTTTGGCAAGAAGGTTTGCTTACAGAAGTTTTCTAAGGGATCATTTATTTTCTAAGGGATCATTTATCTTATTGATAAAGCAATTCTGGACAGTTTATAGACAATAAAAAGATAAATACAAAACTAATTAAAATTTAAAACACTATGTAAAAATGTAGAACCAAGGAGATGGAGAGCACAGGGATTATATTTTACCTCATCAGTCTTCTCCAGTGGTGCATGTGCCCACAAGGCCACAAACCAACTGGGAAAACCAAGTTTTTATATACTTCCAGAAGGGCAGAAGATCTTAAAGGGCTGAGGCCAAAAAGGAAAAGGTTCTTTTCCTTAATTGTGCCAGCTGGAATATATGTCCACACAAAGTGTTCTAAAGATAAAAGTAATCCCTCCCTATTCATTTTTTTCAATCAACATTTGAGAAAAATAAATCTAGGGTTTTATTTTCTGTTGAGAAGCTCCACAAGGTTCATAATTCTGCTTTTATATCTTCTAAGATTTCATCCAAATATATTGTACTTATAAATACACTAATATATCTCAATATATCAGTAGAAAATATTTTAGCAAATAACTTAAATAATTAATAGGGGAAACAGATCAGTAATTCACCACATCATCTTTCTTATTTCCCCAGTGTTTGCCCAACCTATAACATCTGTGAATTGTGTGAAGCAGGGTTATATTTCCATGATCCTAACCATGTCTTTCTAAAACTGCGGAGGCCCACTTGGCGTGTTTCAGACACACAGAATCTTGGACAGCTATCATCATCTCTTGTCACTTCAGAGCAAGTCAGGTAAGCAATCAGTTTCCTTGCTTCCATTGTGAGTTCCCTTGAATTGTTTATATTTAGAATGCTCATGATAATGAATTTAACATACAGTGAAAAAAGCTCACGGAGGAATCAAAGATATAGCTAAGTTCATATCAACCTGGAAAATTCAACATTTAGTTTGTCTCCATGCCTTATTTTCACTTCAGTGAAGATAGTTGTAGATGCCCTACCGAAATGGACAAAGACCAGAATGTCTGATAGGGTAGGGCTTTGTTTAGAGGGTAGCAGAGGTGCTGTATTTGTTTTGCTTTGTTTTATTAAGAATAGAAAAAAAGCTTGTAGAATCCTTAAATGACTTACTGCCGAAAAGATGGCAACCATCAATAGTATTTGGATGTTGTGAAAAGGATGCTTGTTTATTACTAGTGGTCCTCTAAACATGGATTGTCTGGCTAATTTAGGAGACACCCAGCTCCATGTATTTTTTTAATAGAGGAGGAGCATAATTAATATCTTATTTCTAATTGTTCAGATTCCAGAAGCAGATGGACAAGAATTTCTTAAAAGCAGAAAAGCAGCGTTTACGAGGAGAAAAGAAGCAGCGTAAAGCTGAAACACAGAAACTCAAAAAACAACTTAAATTGAATCAGAAGTTTAATCTATGGAACTCCGTTCATGTTCTTGACCACCCTAGTTTGGCAGCTGCTAAATCTGAGAGGCTACAATCCAATACACTTCTGTAAGCAAGCCTGGACCTGGGTTATGTTTGGAAAGCACATTCTGCATATTTTGTGTTGGCTTTTAGTGGACTATGAGCTCCTTTTCTGGCCAGTTCATGATTTGTGCATTTCTAGTATTTTCAGTATGTTTAATTTCCTACTTCTCTAAAAATATAGTTTTAAAAGACTTTTATATAAATTGTGATTCATTGGGTTATCATTTCATAGATACTTCCTTAACAGAGAAACAGAATGACCAAGAGCAAAAACTCTGGAAGTGGGAAATAATTTCCTGCTGGCTTTACCATGACTAACTGCATTCCAGCAGCCAGTGGTGGGGGATCAGTCTACCCAGCCTGTATAGTGAACCAAAATAAAACACAAAGGGCAGAGGACAACTTTGTCCTTTTGGATATCACAATTTTGGTTAGCCGGTTGAGGTACCTGGTTAAAAAATAGTTGCCCTACAACAGTCTGTTTTGTCCAGTTAAAGGTTACAGGAATGAGAGTTTCAGTAGTATATAAATTCATAATCCCTGATACATTTTAGATCAGCTTCCTCAATAGCTAGGTATGTTGGACTATTGTTCCTAGAATACCTACTTAAAATGGCTAATGAACCTGTAGTTTCAAAATTTTACTGATTTGCCTCTATTTTCCTCTTGTTTTACAGTTCTCTGCAGCGATGCCCAGTTGTCTCCACATTGAGTGCAGCCTTTGTAGATGAGAATTTACCAGATGGAAGTCACCTTCCACCGAAGATTATCTTCATGAAGAATTGGCGTATGAGGAACACAGGCAATATGGCCTGGAGTTCAGATACCAAGGTGTTTTCAATGTATAATTTGTAAAGATACATGCTAAAGTCTAGCTTTGGCAATGAGCCTGCTCCCTTTGCTCATCTTCTTTAGCTCTTTTTACATCAATATTGGGACGGTACTTTATAAAATGCCGTAGTACTTCGTTGCATGTTTGGGCTGAGTCGTGCTAATATTTTGTTTTCTCATATTCCAGTAAATAATAGCTCTCAGGAATGTAACTTGCTTATTTATACAAAGGTTTATATGTAACTTGCTTATTTATACAACTCCCAACCACCCGCTTTGGAGTTTTGGCTACCCTGTTAAAAGCAGAAGCTATGGTTCTGTGCTGCTCTGGTTGGTAAGTAAATAGGAACTGAAGGATTCATTTGAATAAATCGGAGATGCCCAGATCTCAGAACTGTATACACACAATCAGTGAATTGTAATTTGTCTCTTAAGTGTTAGTCTGTTTTATCATGACTTGACTCCAAGATTATCTAATAACTTTCTCTCTGCATCCCTAGAGATTCTTGAGAGGTGGGATTTTATGTCATAGTCCCAGATACTTAAATGCAGGATTCTGATGTCTTCTTGACAGTAATTTTTCTTTGTGTTGCAAAGTGCCTGAAAACCACAGAAGCTCAACTCAGAATAGAAGTTTGAGTCTCTGTTTACCAACATTTGTTTAATGAAAGTTTTATAGGACATAATGCTTAAAAACATTCATTTATGACAAGTATGAGAAACTTGCATGCTTTTGTGTTACAATAAAATAACTTTCCCTTCTCTTCACATTTCAGCTAAAATTCATGTGGGGAAACATAACTCTGATGTCTTCTGAAAAAAAAGATGTGATTGTGCCTTCCCTACTTCCTGGGGAAGAGGGTTTTGTCTCAGTGGAGTTTGAAGCCCCAGCAACAGAAGGAACCTATACATCCCACTGGAGGTTATCACATAAAGGGGAACAATTTGGACCTCGGATCTGGTGCAGTATTGTGGTTGACTCCTCTTCTTCCACAATTTCCAATCTTCCTGACCATGGCAGATTGATGCCTAGCTATTGCCAGAATAGTAGGCCTCTTTACAAAGAAGAGGTAAGGCCCTCATATACCTGGGTCGATTTAAGACACTGGGGTTTTTTCTCTCAATATTTTTTTCTCCACCTTTTCCTTTTTGTAATTTTAATACATCTCTGCCTTCTCTCTCCCTCCTCCCCCTCCCTTTCTCTCTTTTGCCTTACGTCTGTATTGCCTCCACTCAGTAGCCCTCTTCTTTAATGTCCATATTCTCTCCTCATTCAAATAATTTAAATTCCTAGAATCCTATGACTGTTAGTTAATTTGTTTTAACAATTTGAACCCCTACTGTTTTCAGGTATAACTGAGAAAAAGAGATCTTGATCAGATACCATAGAAAGCCTGCTGATCAGTCTACAGGGATTGAACATTATGAGAGTTGTCATCCAAATCTGCAGGCCTGTTACAAATTTTACCAGGGTCAATGTATTCGTTTGTATGAGATACTTTCCCAAGCAAAACTAGGATCCTGAAAAAATCCTAAACTATTTATCCTATTAATTCCATTCTAAACTAATTGCAAGATGGTTGTTCCATCTATTTCTCAGCTCAATAATATAAGGGATATATTATCTTTTTAAGAAAGATAATATTTAACTTCTGAATTAGCAGAACAATGGGGAAAATATACTAGTATCGCTTATCTTTTTAGAAAATGCAAAGATATATTG
>JAPKID020002955.1:0-11858 GCA_026931265.2 Tropidonophis doriae
AACTTCATTGGCCTCCCAACGGAGCACACCCCCTGTTGATACTGATGCCCAAATCCAAACTTCATTTGCAGAATTAAGAAGACTCTGTGAGTCTGAAGCTCATGTGCGAAGATTGCTTCTTTCTTTACCAGAAGAAAAGAAAGTCCAGGTGCAAACATCCTTGTTGTCATTACATGGAGAAATGGAAGCGCAGGTGCAAACTTCGCTGATAGCATTGCCTGAAGAAAAGGAGGCCCAGGTGCAAACATCGCTGTCATCTTTACCTGAAGAAAAGGAGGCCCAGGTGCAAACATCACTGCCGTCTTTACCTGAAGAAAAGGAGGCCCAGGTGCAAACATCGCTGTCGTCTTTACCTGAAGAAAAGGAAATCCAAGTGCAAACATCACTGCTGTCATTACCAGAAAGAATGGAGGCTCAGGTACAGACATCACTATTATCGCTACCTGAAGAAAAGGAAGTCGAGGTGCAAACCTCATTTGCTTCCTTATCAGAGAGGGAGCCTGCAGAATTTTTGACAGAGTGTATCCAGACCCAACCTTTCTATCTAGAATTGCTAGAGAAGATTGCATCTTTGCCAATATTAGTTGAGGCTAAAGTGCAGACTTCACCTACTGATTTGTGCATTCCTTCACAGACAGACATGCAAGTACAGACTTCATTTTCAGACTATATGTCAGAAATGGAGGATGTATCTATTGTGAATGAGCTCCAGAGTAAGTTGTCATTTCCCCAGTCATCACTGATGGAACCAAGCAACTTATACCCTGCGTATATTAATGCTGAAGTCCAGACTTTACCTGTGGAAGCACCTCCTGGGAATGATTGGCGTGCTGCTCGATTGAATGCTGAAGCCCAGGTTCAGACATCATTTTCTTCAGTGATAGAGTCACCTGAATTCCAGATACAGCCATCAGAGCTTGAATTAGAAAAAGAAGAGTGGGCAGCTCCTTTGCCCATAGAAAAGAAATCTCTCCCATTTCAATTGACGGAAACTTCTGCACAGACATCTGACACTTTGATTCAGCAGTGGGACAAGTGGCGTTTATTACACCCACAAGCTAGTGTACAGGTCCAAACCTCAACTGTTGAATTGTTAAAGAAGCTTTCTTTACTAGCACAGCTTGAGACCATGGAACCACTTTCTGATGCTGAATTACTAGAGAAAATTTCTTCATTATCAGTGGCTGAACCCGAGTTGCAAACATCAAGTCATGAACTATTGCGGAAGGCTTCCTCTTGGTCAGATATTGAAACCCAAGACAGAATTTTCAGTGATGAGCATTTGGAGAAGCGTCCATTTTCAGCACAAGAGTTACCAACCTCAGAATACGAATCTGCAACACCATCATTCAAAAAAGAAGCTCAAGTGCAAACATCCGATTTGGAACTAATGAAAAGGCTTTCTTCTTTGTCACAGACCAAGCTCCAGGAGCAGTTCTCCTCTTTGTCCTTGGTTGAGGCTGAGGATGAAAACCAAGAGATAACAGAAGGAAAGGAGTACCTTATTACCCCACAAGTAATAGAAGCTCAGATCCGAAAATGGTATCAAGAGTTTCCAGAAGTTCAAGCATCAGCTTCTCAGACTCCTTTCCAAAAAGACCATCTTTGGTCTCCAGCAGTTGACAATGAGGTACAAACATCATACGTTAAAATTCCATTTGGAAATAGGTGGCGGGCATCACGCCTACAAGCTGAAACTGAAACTCAGACTTCAGGACTTGAATTGACTGCAGAAGAAATAGAATCTCTTTCTCCAAAACAACCAGAACCTCAGAGACAAGCATCCTTGCTTGAAATATGGCAAGCAAGAGACTTAGCCGATGCCCAGATGCATACTTCAGTATCAGACTCACCCAAGACAGTAGTTGATAGTGAGGCACAAACATCACTAATTGACATCTGGAAAGTAAAAGAACGAATGGATGCTCAAGTGCAAACTTCTGCAAGTGAATTGTCAAAGCAAAGAATTACATCTCCTTCTGCAGAACGGGTAGACAATTTGACTCAGACCTCTTTTATTGATATATGGAAAGCTAAAGAATTGGTTAACATGCAGCAGCAGACATCTGAAACTAAGTTAGAGGAGGCTAAAGTGGCTCATTCTCAGCAGCTGAAAGCTGATTTTGAAATGCAGACATCTTTGACAGATATATGGAGGAAAAAAGAACAACTGGACACCCAAGCACAAACTTCCTTTGCTGATATACTAGAGGGAAAGGAAGAATGCTCTCTTGTATCTCAGACTGGTGATGCTCAAGTGCAAACATCAGATATTGATATTCCTTCAAATGTGTATGCTGACTTTCAGCAGCAGACTTCACTTGAACTAGATGTGTCAGCCCCACCCTCACAAATGGATATCCTGCCTCAAGCTTCTCTACTTGACCTATGGAAAGCAAAAGAAGAGGCTCATCTAGTGTCACAAATGGATGCTCAGATGCAGACCTCAGATGCTGACCTGGCTCAGGAGAATTTGTGGCCTCCATCTCATAGGTTTACAGATTTTCAGCAACAGACTTCACTGGAACTAGAAGAGGCAAAAATTGAAGCACCACAAAGGGACACCCAAATACAAACCTCTCTCCTTGACATATGGAAAGCAAAGGAACTGAATAATGCGCAGCTGCAAACATCTTGGATTGATTTGCCAGGATCTGCAGAAAACATTTCTTTCCCCTCTGAATCTGAGATCCCAGTTCATCCATCCCTGGTTGTAAAGGCAGAATCTTTTCCTCCAGGCCAAGTCACTACCCAGGTTCAGACCTCCTCCGTCGATATATGGAAGACAAAAAATCTAACAGACACTGAAATTCAAACTTCCCTATCCTATTTGACACCAACTACTGAGGTATTTCCTGTCTCACAACAGGCTGAAAGTTCAAAACAATCATCTACTCCTGAAATATTGAAGGTGACAGAGCCAGTGGAAGATCAAATAAAAACCATTATGACTGAATTTCCAGATATCAATGCTAAAATCTTCCTCACAGATATGCATGCTCAAGAGGACCTTCCAATTACCCAGAAACAATCTCCCGTGAGTCCTCTACTAAGCTCCCCATCAGTCCTAGATGAGTCATCCACCCAATCACATATGGATGTCTCTCATGCTCTTTCACACACAGAGGTGTCTTCTCCTCTATTACACATGGAGTTACCTCTTGTTCCATCACACATGGCGGTATCTCCGGTTCTTGTACACAGAGATGTATCTCCTGCCCCTTTGAGTACTCAAGTGTCTCCTGCACCTTTGAGCACTGAAGAGTTTCCTACTGGGTCACGCATAACTGAGTCTCCCTTTCTTCCATGCATAGCTGAGTCTCGGGTTCCATCACAGACTTCCAGTCCAAGGAGACCATCAACTCCTGCATCAGGATTCACGAAAACTGAGACTTTCCGCCTAGAACACAGTAGGGCTCTGGTGCAAAAATCATTGCTCGAATTATGGACCATGAGAGAGGAAGCAGTGCTTCAAATGCAAAGTACCAATTTTGGCCTGTCTTTTGAAGAAGATTTGAGATTATTTCCAAAGCTAGTAGAGAGTCCAATGAAATTTACGGATGTTAAAATACAAGATAGGGGAAAATTAGATCAAATTTCTACAGTGGAAAGGAAGCCAAAAACTCCTATATTTACTGAAGCTCAAGTTCAGACCTCATATGTCGACATACCACGAGGAAAGACATGGCGTTCATCTCGCATATGTACAGAGGCACAGGTGCAAACCTCTTCACATGAAATCCGTGTGAAAGACAGGATCCCAACTATACGTGATCATACAGTAGCCAAAAGGTAAGGAAAGGAAGACTGTTTTATTATAACTTTTGCCATGCATTACATTTTTTAAACCTTTTTCTAGGACTAACATAAATAGATGAACAGAAGCCATAGTGTGGCTTGATTGAATGATTTGAGACTGCAGATAAAAGATTTAATGTCAAGAGCACTTCTATTAAAAATATTCTCAGTGTATACCAAGCTAAAGAGAACGATTTTAGATACAGTTTCCTCTGATTTTTGTTTTGAGTGCAGACAATTTTATATAAACTGTAAAAGAATTTGTAAGAAAGTTAGGGTCCTTACATTTTATATGGCATTGGACTTTTCCACTCTCATTTGGTCAAGTCTTGTTCTTGGAGATTGCCTGGATAAGCCTCTGCAGTATGTTTGGCAAGGTTTGTCAGAAGTGGTTTGCCATTGCTTCCTTCCTGATAAGATGGTTAGAATGCAGTACTGCTGACTACTTCTGCTGATCACCAGCTGCCAGCAGTTTGGCAGTTCTGGTCTCACTGGCTGAAGGTTGACTCAGCCTTCCGTCGTTTCAAGGGCGGTAAAATGAGGACCCAGATTGTTAGGGTCAATATGCTGACTCTGTAAACTGTTTACAGAAGGCTGTAAAGCATTGTGAACAGTATATAAGTTCTATTGCTAAGAGAGAGAGAGTGACTGACCCAAGGTCACCCAGCTGGCTCTGTGGGCCTAAGGTGGAACTAGAGAGTATAGTTTCTAGCTTGGTGCCTTCACTACATCTGACTCTCTATGGTTTGGGTGGATAGGAAAGAATTCTGGATCACTAAATGTGGCCTTTAACTGAGTGATGAAGTTTTTAAACACAGATAAGATACTTTATTTTCCTACCCAGTTGCAAACTTCTTATCTTAATTTATCTGAAATCAAAGCACAGTGAGGAAGAACACATATACTTTTATCTTCTGAAGAAAAACAATAATTTTCCCAGTAGCTCTATATTATTGTACGGTTGGGATACCATGTATTTTCATCAGTCTCATGAGAATATTGCTGGCCAGTGTTAGCTGTTAAGTAGATTGTACAATCCTGATTCTTTTTTCTGCAGACTTAAATTATGCAACCCAGAATCATATTCAGATGTTGATCAATGCTACATGTTGATGTAACAAAAAAGTATGAGAAAAATTCCTGTGAGATTGTTTTCTCGATTCATATGTTACAGCTGACATTTCATAGTTCATAGTCACTAGATCAGAATTAGGAATAATTCGGAATTTAATGCAGGTCTTCCTAGCCTCAGTTTAGTATTCATTAACTCTATGGGCTATTTAATATGTCTGCTGAATTACTTTTGAAAAATCCAGTTTGTTTGTCCAGCAAAATCTTTATAGGGAAATAAAAGTAGATATGAAAGATAGTAAAAATGCTAAGAAAGCCTATTATAATTCAATTGTGTGTGCACTTGCAATAGTGTGCACCTGCCCCACATCCACAATGCAGTGCACCTTGCCCACCTGCACAAGCGCACGTGATCCCCTGCACATGCATGCACAACTCCCCGTGGATGTTTGCATGACTCCCTGTGTATGTACTTATGATCCCTTCCCCACACAGGGAGGGGGGAATTTTTACTCTCCCCAGACTTCAGGAAATCATTCAGAGCCTGGGAAGGGTGAAAAACGGGCCCAACGGGCCAACCAGAAGTTTGGAAGAAGGATGCAGAACAATAATGTAATCTGTACCCAGACTAATAATTTATTCTTAGATTTCCAAGCAGCATGATAAATGAGATGCTTATATTATACATAGAAAACTTTTGTTCAGAAACAGGTTTGTTGAGTGTGGTACTGTTTCAAAGCAGACAAAACGTGTTTGATTGAAGATGAGAAATGAGCATAGAAAGTAGATTTGCTCTAATCTAATTTTAGATTTACTAAGAAGTGGGTTTTTTTCACTCTAAGACATGACACTAAGCCATTTCTTTTTTTATCCCCCATTTCTGGAACAGCAGAGTACCTAAAGGACCAAGGCGAACAGCACCACTGTCTGTGCACTTACACATAAAGATGGCTGCAAAGCGTTGACCTAACAGTGAAAGAAATAGTGAATACTTAAATTTAAAGAAATAAAAGATTACCAAATACCACAAACATAAGCAGTGATTTTATCTGTTGGCGATTTGCAAGCTTACATTTTTGTGATGCATGTGAAAAAACATGGATGCTTTTTTTAAAAAAAAAAATCATATTTGGTGATCTGTATGTGAAACAAAGCTGCCAGTAGAAAACCGAAATAGCATAGCAATCTCTGATTCCCTGCTGATTGCTTTACATCACACTTTATACAGGAGACAGTACAGGGTTGTCATTTTATGTTATCTGAGGATGAAGATCAAACAGTTTGCAGTTGGTTGACTTTGTGCGATAAGAAGGCCAGTTACATTTTCATTCTTTCAGTTTATAAAGTTATTATTCCCATCACTTTGATGGGCTGTATAGATGCATTAGCTGATCTCAAACAGTGGTTTAAAACTGCAAGCAGACTTTCCACTCTACCTAGAAACGCTTTCTAGAGCCACTGTGCACATCATCTCCAAGCAGCTAAGATAACTGTTGCATCCCAAAATTAAGGACCGTATCCTTTGCTATATTCAATGCCAACAGACAGGACACAACAGACTTGAGTCCATGTGATGGAGGAATAATCTAATAGAACATATTCTGCATCACCCTCTCTATTCACGTTCAAGGAATTATTTTTTTCATTCTTTATTAAATATCCTGGTCATTTTTATTTGTTTATCTTCAGATGTTATCATTTTCATAAAATGAATCTGATTTTACCTCCTTAATTATTGTTATATAGTCTTACATAATATATACACAGAATATTAACACTATTAATTATTGGCATTGATAATATTGATACTAATTGTTTTAGATATATTGGAATAATTATTTTTCTTTCATCTTAATTGTGATTCTTGTGTTTTATAAACTGGTTTATGATAGCCAGATACCTTGATTGCTGTGCTGAAATAGTCAGGACAAAAACAGTCCCAATGCAGACATAGTTCGGAATTGTGGAGCCTTAGTGAATCTATCCCACTTGAACAAGTTCAGACCCATTTTTTAAGATGCATGCTGGGAATGGATAAGAACACATCTGTCCTTGCAGTCAGTGTGGAAACAGGTATTCATTCCTTACATAGTGATCTAATAAAGTTTCCACATACCGACAGAAGAGTTATTTGATCTATTTCTGAAAACATACTTAAAAGAACAGATAAATATGGCCCAGGCCAAATCCTGAATCAACCAACTTTTTAAAGTTATTTTACAATATAGGTTTTCCAATCAGCATCTATTTTCAATGACCTCCCCACTAAAGAGCAAGATCTGAATTCTTGGGCTCCATGGCCAGAGATATAGGCTCCTTTCATCACTTGTCATATTTTGAGAAAACTTGCACATGCAGTTCAGTTCAATTCATTCTATATCTTAAAATCATATGCCTTCATTAAGCTTAAATATATTAGAAGAAACAGTCCACTGAGATCTCAAGTAGAAATTGTCATATTTCCTCCTGGGCTTCAATGCATATATTTCCATAGAATTTCTAAGTTTATAACTAAGAGAGTGGTTCTATGAAGCTGATACAAGGAACAAGTTGAGATACACCGTAAGGGAGATTCATTTACCGTATTACTGTCTCTGCATTAATACATTTGTATTTTATCAATTTATATGATCCTACAATATTAATCAATTCTGGTCTATGACCAAATAAAAAGTAATTTGATATGAATGCTGTAAATGCTTCAATTTGCTGGATCATATTTTTATTTTTATTTTGAGAAAAGCTATAATTTCAATTGCTACAATATTTCCTGATAATTCTAGTTTGGTAGTTTACATATGTTTCAAAATAGAGATGGGATATTGCATTAAAGATTCAATACTTCAATATTGCATTAAAGACTCAATATAATTAAATTATAACATTTGCCATTTATAATTCAACATGTGCTGTGGCCAAAAATAAAAGAGTAGTGAAAGAGATGAAGTAAATTGAAATGTCTGGCATACTTACTTTAGACAAACACATTTAGAAAAAAGTTAGAATCTTCTTTCATTGAGTTTAAAAGAGATTACCGTTAATTAAATCATGAATGAAACAAACCATAATACACAGCTTAATTTTTTATTTTGAAGGGGGGAAATCATCTTTTCTGCTCTAGTTCTTACAGGGTTAATTCATCTATAGCTCAATGAAGGGATTTTTTTTTGTCAAACTCCTCTAACCATTGGTATTTGCCATTGCATGTCTATATAATATACTTAAGGGTATTTTTTCTCTAAAAAATTGATATTGGGTTTCCTTGTTGTCTGCAGGGTGAGGTGGAAGAAATTGCACTTTATTTAATTTTAAATTGTTTGCCACCCATCTTGCTGCAACTATGATATGCAAATGCTATAACTTAATATATTTGTATTGAATGTTGGGCATGAGTTTATGACCATGTTATCAATGCATGAATCCCTTGGTAGAAGTGACTTTACTAAGTCAATTGGTGCCATGCATAGAGTATTATACAATAAATATAAAATTTCTATATGGATGCCTTTGGTATTTGTTCCCATTTATGGTCATCAGAAACATGTGAGATTTATTTTGTTAATCTAATAGAGTTGAAAATCAAATCGTAGTAATCCAATCCACTTTAAGAACGTAATCGCAGTTACTAAATCAATGAAGCATAGCACATCATTATACCCTGGTGAATATTCTTTTGTCCAGTTCTCACCTTTCTCATTTTCCATTTAAGACCTCTATTCATAACAAATCTTACTTAAGTTTCTTTTTTCCTTTGCACTGTTGGAAAAAAACTGTCAAAGAGGAAAGAAGCAAGGAGGACAATGAAGAATAGGTAAATTTAAAAATTCTTGTTTTAAAAAGAGTTGTTATTGTTAATATGGTTTCAATTAAAGTAAAAACTACTTTTTAAAATGTTGTACCAGTACTTTAAAAGAAAGTAATTCTCCCCTTAGCAGAATGATTTTTATATATAAAAATGGCTTTTTTCTTTGTCTCCGGATTTGTGAATTTGGATGGGAAAAGAATTTCAATTGAGGGAATAAAACTATAGATGGATTGATGCAAACCATGGAAAATAGCTCTGAAACTTTAGCCTTTCAGAAGGTGAAATTCACTAATATCTTAGCTAGATCCCGAAGGTTAAGAATTACTTTATAACCTAAACTAAACTAGCCTGAAATGTTTTTATCTAATCCGAACCAAGTCTAATGTCTAATCAAAGCCACCTCATTCCAAAGGTTTAGTATGGCGAAGAAAATTTTAGGAATGAGGATTCTGATAGATATCAAATATTTAATATGTGTGATATTTATATATCTATATAGTCTTGCTTATTTGTCTTCTTAATAAAACTGAAGTCTCCTGTTTCTATAGCAAGAATTCAATCTGTGGACAGGACTGAATTTATTCTGGTTTTTCTTATGGTGCAAATTTGGCACATTCAGTTTGTTATACTGGTTTTTTTTTCCCCAGCTGTCATTGTATGTACTTTGATGTACATTTTCCAGATGGGCATTTATGTTTGCAATTTACATTTTGTCTAATTTAATTCATAATTTTATACTCCATTTTAAAACATTTAAATATTTTTGAATAGATTTTTCCTAGCTGGATTTTGCTAGAATGCAAGTTTGGTGAATTTGGGATATGACTGATAATTAAACTTCAGTTTCCATTAAATAATTGGATAGATTTGCATTTCCAAATGTATCAAACACTTTTTTTTCAGCATCCCTAAATCTTTCTACAGTTTTTTTTTTTAGAATAAGCAATCTTGTTGAATTCCTCCCACCCCTTCCCCAGTTTTCATAAACAAGTATTTCAAATAGTCAGTTGTTCTGTGCTTTCCCAACTAAGGTTACACTAATTACATGCATGGGGATGCTTTTTCATTGGCAATGCTTGAGACAGGAATGTCCCCATCCATAATTTGTCCGATTCAAAAGTTTGTACAGCTTCAACATGTTAGTAGGCAGTCTTGAATTTCTCATGTTCATAAATTATTAACTTATTTCACATTTCAGACTATAGTCAAGGATACTATTGGACACATTTCTTTTCAGACAACATTTCTTTAATATCTGCTGTTACTTTATAAGACAAAAAGATGTTTTTGAAAAAAATCCCTTCTTCAAAAATTCATAAAAATTCTTATTAGGTTTAGGTTAGATAATCATGATTCTTCTGATGAATTTGGGATTTGTTTGCCATTTATTAAAACCCCTTATTTGGAGACTGCTGCTGGGCCATGGCCTGTTGGGAATCTCTGCAAGCGGCAGGTGAGTGTGTAAGAACACAAAGGTGCATTTGCGCACACAGTACACACACAAAACCATCTCATCTTGCCCCCTTCTCTTCCCCCTCCCCAAGTTGCTGCTGCTGCCATGTCACCGGCAGAAAAGTTGGGGACTGCTGATTAATAATACTATTAAATAAGGTAGTTGTGGATCAAGATGGTAGCTTCCATCTTCATGTAAAATCTATAAATCCAACTTCCATTGATTTTTTTTCTTTTTTCATGTTTTATTTATTTTATTTGTATTACTTTCCATTTCCACCAAACAGTTTGAGATCTAGGCACAATTATTTAAACAGTCATACTCTACATATTTGTTATTATATTCATCACAATAATATTAATAGTATAACTATATATCAATATAGTTTCAATAATACATAACTTAATTATCAAATTCTCTCACATTAACGTTTCCTCTTTTTAATATCCTTTCTAACTTCTGTTTCTATTGTCTAACCAGTAGTAAAATACCTCCTATGTCAAAAAATATTCAGTTTCTTCTTTATCCTTAATAATGAGTGTTAATCTGTTCATGTATGCACATGCTAAAATACATTCTCATCTGACAATAGCTCATCATTTTTCCATTGTTGCTCAAATACAATTCTAGCTGCAGTTAATATTTGTAAAACCAAATATATAGTCTTTTTATAATATTTTTCTGGTAGAATACCCAACAGAAATATCTCAGGTTTCAAATCAATATGCTGCTTTATCACTTTTTCCAACCAAGTATGTATTTTCGTCCAATATTTTTTAGCTTTTGGCCAAGTCCACCACATGATAGTATGAACCGAGTGGTTGATTACACTTCCAACATTTGATAGATCTATTTTTATACATTTTAGCCAATCTTGCCAGTGCAAAGTGCCACCTATAAAACATTTTGTACGAATTTTCTTTATATGCAGTTAACATGGTCAATTTAACATGTCTATCCCATAGTTTCTGTCATTTGTCTAATTCTATTGCGTATCCAAAGTTTTTGGCCAGGTAATCATTATCTCCTTTACCTGCTCATTTTCAAGTTTAATACTTAGTGTATAACCATATAATTTCTTTATCAGTTTATTATCTGTTCCAGTTCGTTAATATCTGGTCTAATTCTGTTAACTCTTTATTAAAACCATACATTTTAGCATCTTTCTCATAGTGCGATTATATCTGCATTTGTGGCCACCCTGCGATATCTATCCCTTGACTACTAAGTTCTTGTTTAGTTTTTAATTCCCCTTCATTATTCAAAATGTCTTTGTATCTTACAATTTTTTCTATATTAATAACATTAGGATGTACCAATGCCTCCATAGTGGAAAGCCAGATTGGTATTTTCAAATAGTGTAGTTTTTTTATTTTAAGACAGACTGATAGCAATGCATTTCTAAGAAAGTGTCTCTGGAAATAGCTATGCATTTTATTCTTCCCATACCATAAAAAGGTGTGCCAACGTCTTTGAAGATCATGCCCTTCTAATGTTAATATTCTTGTATGCCCCAAACTAATCAATTTTTCCACCCACGTGAGTACTGAGGCCTGGTAATATAATTCCCAATGTGGTAGTCCCAAACCCCCTCTTGTTTTGATTTCTTGCAGCATTTTCAAGCCGATTCTTGCTTTCTTTCCTAGCCATGCTGTGCAGGAGACTTCTCAACACTAGACTCAAGTCAGCGCGAGCCGTGGTCCCGTTCATAAGGAGTCTCCTGCACAGCAC
>JAPKID020002956.1:0-12795 GCA_026931265.2 Tropidonophis doriae
CGGTGCCCCCGGGGGGGGGGCAACCAGAAAAGTTGGCAACCAGGGGCACTTTGAAAACGCTCCTATCGCTGTCGAAAGCCGGAAACGGAAGTCTGAAATTAAAGAATTTTCATCGTGTCTTCTGACTGCCAGTTGGTATTTATGGATGGGTTTGATCAGTTTTCTGCCTCTTACATTGTATGCTGCAGATTACTCCTGTTTTTTCTTCTGGGGTTGCTAAGTTCTTTTGATTTGCTGGGATGTTTTGAAGGGCTTCATTTTATTTTATTGCAGATACTGCAATAAAATATTTTGGTGTTTATGGAAAGAACAGCCTATAGTTTAATGAGTCACTGAGCATTTAATTCTACCTCAGTAAGAACTACTTTAAAACTCTGTGCCAAAATGCAATCACTTTCCTTTTAAGTCATATTGATTTTACCTTTGCTCATCTGCTTTCAATAGAATTTATATCCATGTAAGTGCATCTGGTATAAGGAGCACTATCTACAGCAACATGTGTGCATTTTGAAAAGACATGCTCTTGTAATGAATATTGTTGTGTAGCTGACATGTTTAGTGCTGTCACTCTATTCCCTTCAGAGGCTACTCATGCATATGTGGGAGTTCCACCGTGAAAGATCTTATTTCTATCAACTTTCAGAGACTGAAAGGAAACTTTAGAGGAAAAGAAGTTTTGGCCCATGCAGATGAATAGATTTAGAATCCTCCCCATAAGTGGGGACTCAGAATAAATACAATTTCTGATTGTTTAGAAGGTTTATCCAATCTAGCAAATATTTTAGACTTTGCTATTCAATTGGCAATGAGTGTAGGACAGTGATTTTTATTTATGACTAACAGTCTCAACACCAAGAGGATAAGATGAAAAGTACATGTTTTTATTTTTATTTTCTTATAGTCATAATAAGACATAATAAGGGAGAATTCTCAACTACCCTTCTTTCACATCATAGTCCAGTATATCTTATTTTCCTCATGTGATTATCATTTTATTTATTTATTTACCTACTAAATTATTAACAATATTATAATTATGATCATAATCATTAACATCTTCTAGACAGTAACATAGAAATATCTAATCTTTTTCTAAGATGAAGTTTATAATATGTTGGTCCTGTATGGAAATAGAAAAGATACATTTCCCACAAGAAATGCATCTTATCAAAATAATATGTCTGTATGTGAGAAAGAATTATACAACTTTTCAAGTGGCATGTTTCTTTACCTCTATTGCAAAGAAATACACCTTGATTAATGAGGATAAATTTTAGAAATACTACTAGAAATAAAAATACTACTATTATGATTCACTGGAACTCTACTTATTTCTCATTTTTTATTGTCTTTAGGATTTTATTGTACTTTAATCTATAATGAAATGAATATATTTTTTAAAAAATATTCTGTTAAGTTTTTAAAATGTGGGATCCTTGGTACCTTCTGAACTTGGTTGCTTTCTTGCAGACATTTCATTACCAACTTACAAAATATCCTAGAATTTAGAAAATAAGAAATTAGAAAATCAGCGTAGTTGATTTTAAAATATTGCCCTTCTAAAAAGAACGAAATAACTATATATTAAAGAATAATTAAAATTATTAAACAATTAAATGTTGTAAGCAGGATGAAAAAAGAAAAGACAAAGAACTTTCTATAATGGAATATATAGACAATGAAAGAAAAATGAGGGTTCAATAATTAAATAGTATATTTTTTAAGATAAACTCTCTAATTTTAAGAACAGTTTGAAGCATTTGCTATCCTTTATTGAGATCTATAATATCCATGTTTTTAAAGAGAAAAAAATCCTGTTTAATATGCAAATTATTTTGCATATCATTTGGAAAGATGTAAAACAAACCTGAGGAAAAATGAGGATATCCAATACCTATTCCAATCAGCTAAGTGCATGGCTCTTAATAATCTTCTTTGTGAAAGAAAATTCTTTGACTTTCTTACAAATAAGTAGCATAACATAGCAATCTTTATAGTGGTTATAGACTAGCATACATCAAACAGATTCTCTAATTCTATTTGGTGGAAAACAAATTTTTCATTTTCTTTCTGAAATAGAAGAAAAATAAAAGATTTCATGATAGGTCTTTTGAAATAAATGTGTAATACTTAACTAACAATTCATCACTTCAGAAATCTTCAGTTCGCTGGCTTCCCAAGCTGCCTTTAAATCTCTAAGAAAGTCATATTATGAAATTATTTCCATGGACTTTTGCAGAATAGGCAACAAATCAGAAATGGGAACTGCAGAATATTATACATGTCTGCTTCTATATATTTGAAAATAAATACTCTAAATGTTCCTTATATTCCTTATATATGTTACATATATATGAAATGTAACATATCTGAAAATACCTACAATTTTTCATATCAATATTATTAAATCCTAAAAAAATCTATCCAAAGTTATCTGAAGAAATTCCAGGGCATCTTGAAAATAATGGAAGACTTCTTGGCAGGTAAACAAAATCCCTATCAAAGAAATTGAAACTTAAGGTTTAATATCATAATAATAAAACTATAAATTTTTTAAAAAGTAGTGCTGAAAATATTTTTAATATCTTTTTAAATAAATACCTTAAACATATTTTTTCAAATATAATGACTCACATTCAAGTATGTGAAACATGATATTTTAAAAAGTTTCTCATTATTTAAAAACAATATCACTTCAATATTTTTTTCTTTAAAATACGATCATCCAGTTACTGTCAAATGGATTTTCTATCTTGTTCTTTCTTTTTCTACCATAATTTACTATTTTTATCTTATAATTAATTATAGTGGCTGATTTCTATAACCAGTGATTGAATTATCCAATATTACCTGCCTTGGGGAATAAACATTAATCAAAATAATGGTTATTTTTTTAATGTTTTTAATATAACAGATGTTATTCCTGTGGTCTTGATCAAATTAAATGTAGTATTAAATTAACTGATGATTAAATAAATAGAAAGTATCTGGTCCAAAATCTATTTTAATTTGATAAAATATTTGTAAGTTTCTCCATTTTGTGTTTATTATTTAGATTGCATTTGCAGTAAAAATCTTTTCAGGTTAAAAATGGCTTGATTTTAAAAAGTTTATTATGTGTACCATCATCTAACAATAACTCATAATGTTTGTGGAAAATATATTTATTTATTCAATTGAACAAATTATAAAAATAAAAATATTTGGTAGTACATTTCTAACTTATTAAAATATGCAAAATAATATACAGGATTTTTACATCTACAAAACCATTTTACAGTTGCTTGCAGTTTTGAAAACAAATTATTTAGCTTATTATTTATTAGTAGGAAGTATCAGAAATTAGGAAATAACTTAGACATGAACAATTAATATTATACCCTGGATTATCGAAAGGAAGAATATTATATAATTTATATTACTTCCGAAGATGTGTGGTATAGGGTCAGTGGTGGGTTCCAGATCCTGTTGCAACAAGTACGGTGTTACAAGGCCGAGCGCCCACCACATGAATGCGCACATGCATCCTTACCGCCTACACCGCCTCTACGCCACCTCTGCAATGCTCAGCAGAACATCACGCAGGTGACGTGCACCTGTGCAGAAGCCCCAAAAACTTCAAATACCGATAAGGAGCGAGAGCAGGCATACTGGTCATAACCCACCACTGTATAGGGTACATACTCTAAAACTGAGTTTTCAATATTTCTTAAAATAAATTCCAATCAAATAATATCAGCCATGATGAAAAACAAAACCAACTAATTAATAGTGGTCAGAGTATATGGTATAGTGCAAGTTTCATACCTAGAGGGATGAAAAAAATAAAGCACTCATGGTTTTGAGCCCTAACAACTACTAGGTAAGTAGTATGTAAAACTTGGATGAAATAATGTTGATTGCTATTAAAAATAACTAGAATGAAAATTGTAAAGGTTGGGAATGTCTCCCTTTCTCCCTTCTTCTCTGTCTTTCTCTCTATCTGTCTGTCTCTCTCTGTGTAATTCATTTATAATGATAAGCCAGAAAGTTTTCACCTAGTTTTTTAAAAAGCCAAGAGAAACCAGAATTATATTACATAATTGCAGTTTCTGGAATAAACATTTTGCACATCTACCCAATTACCTACCAAGTGTTAAATAACAGCATTTATATGATTGGGTATCAAATGTTGAATAACAGCATTATTAATCACATTTAAAATATAATATCCAATATCCTTGCTTTTTAAATCGAACTAAAATATTAGAAACAATCCCTTTTCTGGATTCAAAATATTCATATCTGAAGGTTGTATTCAATATACCTAATGTCATTTCCAGCGAGGTCAAAACCTGGAGTTGCCATCCCTCCACAAGCAGTCCAGCTGAGGACTCTACATAACTCTTCATGACTGACTGCAGGAGATTTCCACTGAGAACATTCCAGAACTGAGAACAATCCATGATTGATTGCTGGGTGGTTTTCACTCTGGGTCATGAGGTGATAGGTGTGTGTGCGCAGGGGGGGTTAGCCTAACTACTGTGAAAGATGGTGGGGAGCACCAGGAGTCAGCTGTGACAATTTATTCATTGCCTTAATGCTTTGTTGGTCAGTTCATGCCAGAGGAAGAAGATGGCCTGCATTTTCAAATTGTCTCTGTGTTTGGCTGTTTTCATTAATCCTTTGGAACCTGACAGTTTTGTCAGAGCTCACCACCAGAGCTTACACAGAGCTCACACCATGGCTGAAGGTACAGTGCTTGGACTGGAGGCTGTGTCGGGGCCAGCAGGAAAGGCATCATTGGATATAAGGTCTAAGGACCACTTGGTGGCATAGAAGCCTATCACAGAACCTCTAGAGGCTGATATGGGGCAGGCCCATGCAGGAATGACAGGGGATTGGTGTCTGACCTCACTGGTAGCTCAGGACCACAGAGGCTTTCCACCCCATGCTCCCCCACTCACCCCTTCTGGAACCCATTTTGCCTGATAGCATGAAAGGAGCTGCTCAGATGACAATTGGAGTTACTCCACTGTGGTGGCAGCCAAACTTTACAGATGCTGCAGAAAATGTTTGGGGCAGTGTGCTTCCAAGATAATGGACATTGCAGTGGTTGGAGAGATATTGCAACAGGGTCCCTGGAACATGTACCCTGACAAGCAGGGGAGTCATTGGACAGTCCAGAATAACCAATCCAAAACAGTATGATGCCCAAGGTGCCATGAGAGTAGCAGATCAGCAGCACAGACTAGGGGCAGCCCAAGCTGCCCAGGACAGCTGTGGGAGACAAGCAGCATGAGAGAGATATGCACCTAACCATTTCCTTACCCAAAGGGGGTCTCCAGCTGGTTATGGGCCTGGAGTGATGGGATGCTTGTGCTCATTGGCAATACAGGCAACTTTTGATGGTAGCTCAGGAAGAGTGGCCCTCTTCTTAGACCAAGTATTAAATCACATGGATCATTATGACCATATGTATACATAACAGTGGGACATGATGATGGTCATGATGGCAGTGATGGATAGAGAGGCTGGGTGGCTGATTTGTATGGGGATCATGCTGTGGAACTCAGGGACATTGGTCTGTTCCTGATGGCACTGCAGGAAAGGTTCAACCAGGAACCAGTGAGTGGAAGTGGAATTACTGGCTGGAAGACAACAACGAAAGCCATCTGGTCGGCAAAGTGAGGATGTGGCTAAAGAGGTTGGCAGGGCATACTTCAAGGCCAGTCTTGACTGAACACTATGCCAGGAAATCTGGTTGTGTGGACAACAGTGTTGAGCATATTAAGTCCTTGTTTGCACAAGAGCCAGTACTAAACATCCAGATCCCACTAAACCATTTGTGGTCCAGGCAGATGCCAGTGATGTGCGGTGGTGGCTGCAGTCCTCTTACAAAAGAACAATGAAGGAGTCTTACAGCTGTGTCCCTGTCAATTTCCTCAACGTCGAGGAAGTTGACAGGGACTGAATACAACTGGCCTATTTGAGAGAAGGAGACATTTGCGGTCCAGTGGCCCTGTTGATGTGACAGCATTTACTAGAAAGGGAAGAGATACCCTTTGAAGTCTGGATGGGAATTGAGAATTTGAAGTCCCTCCAAAGATTATTGCCAAAACAAGTTAGATGGGCCTTATATTTTCAGAGATTCAATTTTCAATTAAAATATATACCAGGTGGCAAGAACTACTTAGCTGATGCCCTCTCCCACAAACCATAATATCACAATAAAAGGGAGGATCTAGTGCAGGCTATCACTCCAACCTCACAGTCTAGGGTGTTAACCACTCAACAGGCCCCACTGGCACCAAACCTGTATGCCCAGGTGGAGGACCTCCACAAAGCCATCCAAGCAGCACTCCCCATGGACCAGTGGTTTCAGAAAGATCTAACTTTATTAACACAGTGAGAGGGCTTTTCCTGGAAGGGGTCGAAGTTATATATGTGGTACAGGTGGCCATGCCATGGTTCTGCCATGACGTTTGCTTGGCTGGACATTTGGGTTCCACAAGACTCTGCATTTAGTAAATTGCCAGTTCTGGTGGCCCCACATGAAGTGGGACATGTAAGGAGCTTTGTTGTTTGCACTATCATGAAGGCCCAGCCTTGCTGGCCTCCTAGTCTTTTACAGCAGGTGGCAGATCTGATTCGCTCAAGGGAACAAATAGCCATGGACTTCATCATGGATTTACCAGACAGCCAAGAGAGCAAAGTCATTTGGACAATAATAGACCTGGTCTCCAAGCAGACTCATTTTGTAGCATGCACTGACCTTCCCTCTGCTAGGAAGTTGGCCAAACTGTTTATTGCCCATATCTATAAACTCCATGGCATCCCAAAAAGGATAATTTCAGACAGGGGAGTGCAATTCACTGCCCAGTTCTGGTGCAGATTTGTGGCAATTGTGGGGTCCTCACAAGGACTCAGTACAGTCTTCCACCCCATGACCAACGGTCCCACAGAGAGGACAAATGCAATGGTGGACTGCTACTTAAGTTACATCCAGTACCAACAGACCAATTGGGCTCAACTCCTCCCCTTTGCAGAAGTTGCATATAAAAATGCAGTGCACAAAAGTAGGGGTTTTACCCCATTTCATGTGGCTACAAGAGGGGAGTTCGTCCCAATTCTAGAGTGTCCGCAAGTGTGCCCAATGACATGACCTTGCAGGAGTGGATAGCCTAGATGCAAAAAGTTTGGAAAGTGGTGAGGGATGGGTTACGTTACTCTTTTGCCTCATATAAAAAGAACACCAACAAAAGGTGGAAGGTGCAAGGGCATTTCCACATGGGCCAGACGGTATACCTCTCCACTAAATATCTCAGGCTGCCATTGCCAGGTAGAAACTCGGGCTCAAATTTATTGGGCCTTTCCCAATCATGCAGGTTGTTAACCCGGTCACAGTGCAGCTAAGGTTCCCCCTCTACTGTGGAAAACACATCTAGTCTTCGACTGCAACCTGCTCTGATCAATTCAGGCATCTGATATCAGAGGAGACCCCATACAGCCGCCAGCCCTGGTTACTGTAGATGGGCAATAGCACTATGTACTGCAAGATATACTAGATATCAGGTGGCACAGAGGGTGGTTACAATACCTTGTGTTATGGAAAGGTTATCCCCTGTTGGAGGCATCAGGGTTTCATAGTAAGGACTGTAGGGTGCCCCATGTGGTAGCGAGATTCCACTGCAGACATCCCACAAAACTGGGTGGAAGGAGTCCTTTGGCTCCTAACTGACTGTAACATTTACCTCCCCAGATGCTGTCTGTGGTAGAGGGGCTGCATGGAAGCTCTGGTGAGCCCAGAGGCCCAGAACTGCCATTAAGTGGGGGGGGGGAGACTTGGTCAGTTGCCAGGACTCATGCTTACCAGATGGAGATTTCCCTCCTTCACAAGCAGTCCAAGACTCTACATTTTAGATAACTCCTTCACTTGTCCAGTCAGATTTAACTCTGAGTGGATCCAAGCACCTTTATCCACCAATTGGTAGAACAATTTTGCTAATGTTGTACCCAGGATTATCAAAAGGAAGAATATTATGTCATTTATATCACTTCCAAAGATGTGTGGTACAGGATACATAATCTAAAACTGAACTAAATCAGCTCAGTAGCTATTGTAACGATTTATCCAATTAAGAATTAAAATTGAGATACTTTCATACTGGTTGTAAAAGAAATGTATTTATGTAGAAATTAAATATAAAATGGCACCCATAGAAGCGCACATAATTCAAAAATATATAAGAAAGGCAACATATTACCAATAACACATTATTGGGTATTTTGAGATTATTATTTTTTTTAAAGGGAATGTACCAGTTTGTAAAATTTGGATTAAGGAATATACTAAAAATACCACAAATTATGAGAAGTCTTTAGTAGTAAATGGGAAATGATTCCTTTACTTTAACCCTATAACCCTATAAAAATAGAAGAATATATTAATACCTTAAAAACTAGGGATCACATTTATATTTTTTTCTACAGTTCAATACTATTTATTGAACCTATTTATAGGTTTTCTATGACTATATGTCCTAAAGCAATTAGCCTATTTGCATAGGTCCTTTTTTTAATATGTGTGTCAAGATTATGAAGTGCTAGATAATATAGTCCTCAGTTATGAGTTACAGTACCACACATGACTGAAAACCAACACTGACTTTGTGAAGTGCTTTAAAAAAAGACTTTATAGGAACAAGATAAGTAATGGAATAGATGTGGCTGCTGTAGTTGTGAAAATTATTGAATAATAATTAGTTAGAAAATAATGCCTTAAAAATGTCTCCAATGCGAAATAAAATATTTCAGAAATCCCAACATTTATGTTATTAGCATTTTACTATCTTTTATGACATATATCATTTTTAACCCTAAACAGCAGCAATGCAGAACACATTGCCTCTCTATTTTCTCCTAATCTTATAAACTGACCTATAGAAATGGTTGTCTTTTTAGTAAGACCCATTTTATGTTCCACTGTATCTATATCTTGCTTTAAGAACTCAATTCATTAAAAAGGACCCTTTTAAAATTCTGTACCCTCCCCTTCGTTCTCTTTGCTGATGGACAAAATCAAAATTCATCAGCTTCCTTGTCTATGTTATATTCTTTACATGGCATCTAGAGGCCAAAAATGATGTGAGCTGTAATTAATCTTTCTATGAGGCAATACAGACCCCTTGGTAGAACTAAGATTAGAATCACACTGTCTGCATATTTAAAATTACAGAATAACACAGCAGCAATCTGCATTCCAGTACTGTCTTGCTTAGAAGTTGCTAAAATGATAGAGCTGCTGTAAGTTAGAGAAAGAAAGCACTCTGCAGAGAAATTCGGTCTTCATTTGTCCTTTGCTGAGCTTAAAGATGTGATGCATGAAGATCAAAACCAAGGCATGTGTTTTATCACTGCAAGGGCAGAGTATGTTGTAACAGTTTTATATTAAAGGCATATTCCTACTGAATATTAGAAAACAATGCCGTAACAAAAACAGAAGCAGGCTTTCCTTTGCTGAATGTATTCAGTCAGGGAAAGATGGCCGTCAGCAGGGTATCATTAATTTATATTGTAGCACTAATGGGTGCAGGCTTGCAATCTGTTGTTTAAAATGTAGTTTATAATTCTCTGTAGAACAGGACTGTCAAACTTCTGGCCAATAGGCTGGATGAATCACCAGCTGGGCACGCCCATGTCCAGTTTAGCTAAAGGGGAGGGTGGGGGGAAGTCCTGATATATCATGTGATGCCACCATCATGATGTGAGTTTTACATCCCTGCTATTTAGCTACAGGAAGTCCATAATAGTAGAACTGTTCAGGAATAGGATAGAAGAGGGCCGATATTTTAAAAAAATATTGTTATTAATTTGTAAAAAATACATTATCCTGCTAGATCTCAAGAATTAGGATTATTGTAGTACTGTATGAAGACATACACACATATACTATAACATAATTTAAGTTTTCATTATTGGAACATTAGGCACCTAAAAATATGTGTTCTGTGCAAATAGTACTCATATTATTTTTATGACTTCTTAACTTTTTAACTTTCTCCTAACAACACTGAACCTTGAAATACAAATGATATTAATTTATGGAATGTTTTCTTGTTTTACATGCAAAACATGAGTATAAACAGTAACAAAGAGCTTTGGTGGCATAGTGTTTAGAATGCACAGTAGGTTGACTCTGCTCACTGCCAGGAGTTTGATCCTGACCAGTTGATTCAGCCTTCCATTCTTCCAAGGTTGGTAAAATGAGGAATCAGATTGTTGGAGGAAATATGCTGATTCTGTAAAATGCTTAGAAAGTGCTGGAATGTACTATGAAGTAGTATATAGGAAACTATAAACTTTATCTGTTTATGAAATACCCCTTTTACTATATCTCACAATTTACTATGCCGGTTGGGACAGCTGAGTGTTAGGGTTCAACAACATCTGTCATACCACAAGTTCACCATTCACTCAGAAAACTGCATGAATAGAGCATATATCGATTAGTATGGACATAAAGTCATATTATTTTCTTATACTTTTTTGGAATACAGCCTTTAATTTGGATTGGATTACTGTGTGGTTAAGCTAAAACAAACTAACAAACAAACAAACAATTCTTTAACCTTCTGGGCTCAGTATAGAACACTGAATTTATGGTATAGACCAGTGGTGGGTTTCAAATTTTTTTAGAACCTATTCTGTAGGTGTAGCCTGTTTTGTGAGAGTGGCTTGCCAGTCATATGACCAGGTGGGAGTGGCCAACTTGCTGTCACTCACCAGGATATGTCATGGATTGGGTAAAATGTGGTGAAGCACACTTAACAACGCACTTGCTTAGCAACCAAAATTTGGGCTCAATTGTAGTCATAAGTCAAGGACTATATCTGCCTTCCTCTGCCTGGAACCTTGTCCTAGTAAACTCATTCTCCTTTCTGGCAATTTCCTCTCTGTTAGAGGCACCAAAATAATCCAGACAATGTAAGGTTTCCTGTTGCAGCAGTGGGTTGCACTAGATGACATCCGAGTAGTCTTCTAACCCTACATTGCTGTGCTGTTTTTCTTTCTTTCTGCTAACAAAGAAACCTGCCTGAGGCTCATTCCACATTCCTACCAGATAGAGATAATGGCCCTAGAGAATGTTTGGCTCCATTCACAACCAGGGAAGCATCCAAACCCTTTTATAAACGCAAACCCCATATTGCACAAACCCCAAAACTTCAAAAAACATAAAACCATATAACATATAACCAATTTATTGTTCCCTGCCTCTTTCAATTTAAAGGTCTTGTGGACTTGAAGGCCAGGCATGCTCAGTTCCAAATTAAAGCAACAGCATTTGTTTTTCTCATTTGCAAAAGCAGTTTCCTTCTTTCTTTTTTTTCTTCTCCCTTCACCTCCTTTCTCCCTCTCTCCCTCCCTCTCTCCCCCCTCTTTCAAACACGCGCGCATACACACACACACACAGAAGTTGGATTGGATTATGTCTTCTACTTCCTTTCCTCTCTCACTCTCTTTCAAACACACACACACACACACACACACACATACACACAACACACACACACACACACACACACACACACACACAGAGTTGGATTGGATATATTTTCCAATGGCTTGAAAGCAAATCCTCTGCCATTCCCCCACCCCATTCCCCTGTTGCCTTTCCCAAACACCTCCGCCATTGCAAATGTAGAGTGCTGTCTGGGTGGGAAATTCCTGGAATGCAATAAAACTCATCCACCTACCTCCTGCAGGAATGCTGAGGTGAGAGAAGAGGCAGAGAAGCCAGAGGGGAGCCGATCAAAACCTTCTGAAAGAACAGGGCTCTCCCTCCCCAGTCTAGTTCGATTGCTGGTGGAGCCACATTGCCTTTTCAAACCTGTAGTCAGTGAAGCTGGGCTGGATTTTTGCATATCATTATGCATCTGTTGGAGGAGGGGAATGACTTCCTCCCCAGGCCCCCATCCACTTCTCTCTCACACACACAGAGCTGGATAAAGCTATGCAAAAATCCAGCCTAGCTTCATTGACTACAGGTTTAAAAAGGCAATGTAGTTCTACTTCCAATCAAACTATACTTGGGGAGGGAGAGCACAAGCAAGCACTGAGGAGACCACAGGAGGAGGCAGGAAGCCAGGCAAAGAGCCATGCTGTAGCGCACACACTTTCCCCCAGTCCTATTCCTTTGGAGGGCTCAAATCGGCTCCCTTCCAGCTTCTCTCTCTGTCCTCTTATCCCAGCCTGCCAGCAGGAGATTAGTGGGTGGGCTTTATTGCATTCCAGGCATTTCCCACCCAGACAGCACACTGTATTTGCAATAGGGGACGTGTTTGGGGAAGGCAGCAGGGGAATAGGGGGGGATGGCAGATGAGCTGTTTTCAGGCCATTGGGAGAGATATCCAATCCAATTTCTCTGTGTGTGCATGCCCAGCTTCACTGACTGCAGGCTGCATCAAACTGCACAAGGGAGGGAGGGAGTAAGGGAGATAGTGTGAGTGAGCCAGGGTCCTTCCCTCCAGCCTTTGCCCAAAGCCCCACACCACACCAGGAGGATGAAGTTTGAATTCCTCCCTCCCCCTTCTGACCCATACATACCTTTTCTAGCTGCTTCAGAGAGAGCTTCAATGCTGGTCTTGCCTCAGGTTCTCTGAAGAAGCCCCACCGTCACTTCCTTCTCTTTGAAAAGCACCTTGCAAATGTGGGCAGGGCAAGGGAGAGTATCGGTACAGGGGGCTATCTATCTATCTATCTATCTATCTATCTATCTATCTTCTTTCCTGCTATCTATTTATCTATCTATCTATC
>JAPKID020002957.1:0-12794 GCA_026931265.2 Tropidonophis doriae
CTCCCCCCTCTCGATCCTCTAACAGCACCAAAAGCAGCTGGAGAAAGTTTTTTTGTTAGGAAGAGTCAACTCACGCACACCAAACAGCAAATCCCAAAGCATCGATGCCTTCCGCAGCCCCGAATGTCAGCCAGCTCAATTATTTCTGCTGTTCCAGCTCACCATTGGAGAAAGGGATTCCTCCCCCCGCATCCGTTCCCCTGGCTCCTCGGGCAAAACGGGATCGCCTTCCTCCCCCCAGCCCCCATCCGGCGATTTGCCTGAATGGAGGTCGCCCGCACGCCGCCCGTCAGATGGGGGGCCCTTAACGAACCCCCCGTACCCCCGAAGGGGCCGTCAGGGAGAGACAAGCGGTGGACGAGTCAAAGACTCGTCCGACGCCTCCGGCGGCAGGAAGCGAAGTCAAATCTTTTAAATTTTCTGAAGTTGATCCAGGGACATTTTGAAATCTTAAAAAATAAAACATTCTTTCAAAATCCATTCTAGACATATAGTCAGCAGGTTCTACTAATTCTTTTTTAAACTCCCTTATCTCCTCCCCCATCTCAACCGCCCTCCCCCAAACCATCAATTTTTTGTTTATTTTCCATTAAAGTTCTCTGTGTCTCTGAGAATTCCATTCTTGAACTCCTCATATCTTTCCGGATTTTTTTTATTTCTTCCATTATGTCTTGTAGAGTTATCTCTGTTGTTGATAATTGAAAAGCCTCTCCCAGTGTTTCATTTTGCAAAATTGTACTAATCTTAGGCTGTTGTAAATCTGGGATGGCTCTTAATAAGGCTGGAACGGGAAGAAATTTTCCATGTGGAGGCTTTTTTGAAGCCATAGTAAACGTTTTATGTTGCTGTAATTAAGATGGCATCTGAAGAGCGGGCAGTCCATGAGATTGAAGAGAAGGGAAAAGTCTTGTCTAAGTTCAAAATATAGTTTCCATAAAATCCAGAGATAAAAGATTCAACAGTCAAATCCAATGAAAAAAGAAGGCACACAATGGGAGCTATCCCGAGAGTCACTGAGCTGTCATGTATGTAATTTTTGCAGTGCTGTAAAAGTGAAGGAACATTTAAAAATCGGGCAGAAAGGTTTCTTGCTGAGAACAAAGGAGCGCCATTTTTCCGCCACTTTGGCGTTTGTGAAGAATGAATGAAAGTCCATTTCTGCTGTGGCAAGATTCAGATACAAACTTTCAACCATGAATTCACATTTAGCAAAAACTTTCATTTTCCATTGTTAACTACCCGGCATTTTACAACAACGCTTGTTCCGAGGAGAGAGCTTTAACAAACTCCCCCCCCCCTCTATTCTTCTGTTTTAAAAAGTTGAAAGCATCAAAAGTCCAGAAATCAACTCACAGTCACTCTGTTACAGTGGAGCCTCGGCGCTTCCCCCAGCTCCGGCTTTTCAGCCCGTTACTTTCATTTCTGCGGTTCCAACGATCCTTCGGCGAGAGGAATTTCTCCCCCCTGCATTCCATTCTACGGCTCCAGAAGCGAAGCAGGAATGACCCCCCCGACCGCCGTCGGGGTGGGGGGTTCTCCGCAAGCCGCTCTTACGGTTGGGGCTCCCTACAAGAGCCCCGTGCCCCCGAAAGGGCCACTAGAAAAAACGAGCGGCGGACGAGTCAAGGAAACTCATCCGTCGCCTCCGGAAGGCGGAAACGGTCTCCTTCCATCCTCCTTTTGATTGCATCATTTGGCTCCTGACATCAGTGTCACCACTGGCTTGGGGGCCAGGTATTCTCTGGTGCAGTGGCCTTCCTTGCCACATCAGAAGCACTCCATGATGCGACATTGAAGTCTGGTAATTCAGTGGGGACCCAAACACTTCCCCAGTTTTGGGGTGTCCTTGTGTTCCGGTGCATAGGAAATCCCTCACTCCTGGGCACCTTGCTCAGGGAAGGGGGCTACATCAATCTTGACTTCACTGGCTAGAGTATACCACCCTTGCAGCTTTCTTGGGGGCCCCCAAGATAGTCACATGTATTCCAGTTTCTGGTTCCACCCCACTTAGAAGTAGTCCCTCAGGATCAAGAGAGGGTCTTCCGGGTGCCGTCAACTGGGCAATGCCGGTTGGCGACACCCAGGGGAAGGGCCTTCTCTGTGGGGGGCCCAACCCTCTGGAAAGACCTACCTCCCGAACTCCGTGTCATCTCTGACCTCCGCCTGTTCTTCCAGCGTTTAAAAACCTACTTCTTTCATCTAGCCAGTCTGGCATGAACTACTCATCAATGTACTGACTTTTAGCTGATCAAAGTTTTAATTTAGGGGTTTTAAACTGGTTTTAGCACAGGGTTGGGTTTAATATAGTTTTAAGAGTATTAATATTTTTGTATATACGTATATTTATATTTTAATTCCTTGTGAGCCACCCCAAGTCCCTTTGTGGTGAGATGGGTGCGGATTATAAATGCGAAAAATAAATAAATAAAATAAATAAAATAAATAAATAAGGGAGGCCAGTCTCCCAGCTGGCTAGCCAGGCTTCAAAATTTGAATATAAGCCACCATGGGTCGTGTCCCTTCAAGACTTTTATTTGGGTCATCACTTGCTGGTCTGCCAACAGATCATTGAACCATCACTTTAGGCCTCTCACGGGGCTCGCAGCGTGGTACTGCTCTCCAACGTCATTGTGCAGAGCTACTAGCCAGTCACACGTGTCCCCATGCAGCGCCATTGCCATCCACACTTAGGCCACATCACCTGGGAGAAAGACTCCATCACTGCTGCATATAATGGCACATTTGGATCAGAAAATATCCAAGCCTTTTGAGTTCCTGTCATACTCTACCTCTAAAGAGGGTGGCTGGCACTCAAATTTCTCCCACTGGCGAGACTGCCGCCACCACCACCACCTGTGCCACCTGAGGCCCCCGGAGCAGCTGGTATCATCCAGGCCATTGGATTTGCTGGTGAAATTATGGTGAGTGTGGCCACCCCTGCAGTGCTGGAGGATGCAGGCTGGATCCCCACTGCTAGCTGGACTCTTACCTCCAGATTCTGGAATCTGCCTCTCAAGAAATCTAGACCTGCTTTGCCAGTTGGGTCTCATCTGATGGGCTTGTCTCAGTCTGTGGCATGCCGGACTCAGCTGTAGTTCCTCCCATCACATTCACTTCAGATGGAACCTCCTCTGACTTGTCCATCCCCCCTCCCGACTCCCCAGCACCATTGGGTTCCACCCATTCCAGGGGGTGGTCATCAGCCACCCCCCTGTAGCTTTTGGTTGGGCTCTGGAATCTGTTTGGGCTGCTCAGGTTCCCAGCCTGAGCCCCACCCGGGTCTCAGCCCCCTACCTTACTTCAGGGATCCCCCTCCTCTGCTTTTCCCAGGGAAAGACGTCGTTTCACAGTTCCTTGATGGTTGAGGTCCCAGGTACACTGCCATGAGCAGATTCAGCTTGATGTCAGCTGTCCCAACTTGGTCAATAGAAAAAGAATGACCCTTAGGCTCACAGTTAAAGAAAGTCTACTTTACTAAAACCAAGTGATGACAAAATAGCAAAGCCGAATCTGGCCTTTCGCATGCAAATCAAGCAGTAAACTTTCCCCCTTGTGTCTCCTCCTGCCATAATTATCAGTGAGTGTCTAATCCCATTCAAAGTAATTGTTTTGGTAAAAGTCCCCAACTGCATGGCTTACAGGTGTTGCATTCCATTGGGTTCCATTGGAACAGTCCACTGCCCTCACAGGAGAAAACAAACCTGTCAGTTTCTTTTTCCCTCTTTGTCCTATTCAGCAGCTCCTTCCTCCTCCCCAACATCCCACCCTCATGACAGCCTAATGAACTAATTAACTTTTTGGCATGCTCCCAGGAATTTCCCCATCCTCTTTCCAGAAACTGCTTTTAAAGAAGCAGAGAGCTTAGAACTCATTATCCTATCCAGAAGCTTTCTATAAACACATCAAAGGGCTGCTTCTTCTGGGGTTGGGGAAAAAGGCAGACTGCTCTTCTTAGGTCAGGCAGTAGTAGTCATTTGAAGATTTAGTTGGGAGTCCAGCCAGGTTCTCCAATTATACACCCAGCCCCACCCGTCTTTCACTCTCCTGAATCTCCTCCTGCTTTCTCCTTTCTCTCTTTCTCCAAGCTCTGTGGGACCAAGGGCAAGCAATCAGCTGGGTTTTATATCCTGCCCTTTTTCAGATCTTTAAATGGCCCCACTTCCAGGTAGAACTTTCCTTGGGCAGCAAGAAATGACCTATATTGTAACCAAGCATTGCTTTGTACCTAACACTTTGGCCATCTCTACCAACCACAGCCCCCTTCAGTCAGCCAAGAATCTGTCATGACTTACCCATGTTGTAAGATAACATTGTATTTAATACAAGAGATGCAACTGAGAAATACTTGGTTATTAAATCTCATATACTTGAGTTCTTTGAAGCAAAGCCATATAACTAGAGGGTAACACAATGGAATGTGGGAAAAATACCAGTGTTGGGAACTGGAATAATTTTTCTTCTGTGGGCATTCGAATACCGATTTGCTGTAGATTGACAGCTGTTTATAGGTTGGTGGCATTGTTGAAGTCCTGCTTGTTCTGTCAGTTGTAGCGGTATTGTGGTAGTTCGTTCTCATTCCTACGCGCCTCTTTCCCATGGTATCTTGGTTTGCCAGAATCTGAGAGCAATGAATGCCAAGTGATAGTAAGTAAAGTGCTGGAGCACAAGTTGAAAATTCCAAGTAGGGCCACTTTAAAGATCCCTTGGATAGCCTAAGCCCTTCTAGTAGATGTAGCTAAGAGAAAGTTTCTCACCTTCCATTGCACTTGTATTGGTGATTGGTGATGCTTTTTCACGCTGCGCTCTTCTCCTTTGAGAGTCATAGCAATTTTCACAGCTCTTCACAGACTTATTATTGGATCCCTAGCACCTTGTTTGGATCTATGAGGTAACCTAGTAATAGCTTGCCTGTTCATAAGGACTCTTCAGGTTGTGGCTCTCAAGCAGGTATATAGGATATAGGATAGGATAAGACTCATCGGCTATTTGCTCAATTTCTGAGCTGCTGGTGAGGCTGCTTTGTTCCCAGTGGTGGATGAGGAACTGCATCAGAAAGATTCAATTTTCACTGCTTCCGCTTCTGGGTGGGGTTCTTTTACTGACATTGCATTGTTTTTGCTGATAACAGAGTGCAGTAATAGGGAACTGATGGCATTGACATTTTCAAAAGAAAACTGAAGTAAGCAATGCGATTTGCCTGAATCACAGTGGAGCCTTTCTCAAGAGAAAAAAGTATGATATATTTTTTCATACATGTAACTACTACACTCCTGCAAGAACTAAAGTAGGAAATAAATCATCCAAATACATACATGGAACTGACTGCAATAACATGATAGATTGCTTCTAATCCTCACCTTGCATGGCGTTGAATCTCCTCTCCTCTCACAATTGCACCTAAAAGCAAATCTCCTGGGGCAAACCAGTCTCTATCTGCTGATAGACAGAAGGCCATGTGCTCAAACCCATCTTTCTGTCAACTGAATATAAGCAAATCATTGACAAGTATGACCTTTCATTTCCAATTCTTTTTAATTTATATTCTCCTTTGAAAAAAGTTAATCAGCATCCGTCAACCAAGATTATGTAACTATCATTCTTCTTCTCAAAAAGGTTTCTTGGGATGACAACCATAAAGGAATTTGGGGAATCAATCTTGCTGGATACCTGTTACAAACCCTCAATTTGGCATGCCTAATAAAATGATTTTTCATATCTGTATTAACTTTAACTGTGATACCACAAACAGACATTCTACCCAAATCTCAAATCATGTCTTTCCAACTCCAGTAATCTCCTATTTCTCAAAGTCAAATTTTAGGAAGGTCCTAACCGCATGGCTGGGCAACTGTGCTTGGCAGATTGGCAATTGAAGAGGGGGGGGGGGGCTTTCACAATGGCTTTGATCAGCTGGATGCAAGGATGGGTTTTGTTGCCAAACCTGGTTGTTTTTGTTTTCAATAAGTTATTTATTTTATGTATGTATATTGCTCTAACTTTTTTATTGGATTGCTGTTTGTTGTGAGCTTAGGGAGTTAAGTCATATACTATTAAGACATGTCTGTTTATTTGTAAACTTTAACTGGGCAAAACAGTGTACAACAGAGCAACAATTATTCTAGAGACAATGGAAAACAATGACATAAAATGGGAGGATTTTTTTTTCTTTTCCTTCCCTTTTTTAATGCCTTGTTTATATATTGAATAATTGTGGGGAAAAGATTGACTTGATACATGAAAATGTTGTTATGCGAAACAAAGGTGATATATATGTAATGAAAGGAAAATTGATAAATATGTTTATGATTTTAAGCACAGAATGTTTGCCCGAACGACATGTTGTACAAAGCATGAGGTGAATGATGTTTTTTACTTGTTTTTAATATTAAAAATAAAAATTGGTCGAGATCTTCTCAAACTGAAAGAGCTGCCAGCTCAGTCACCCGCGGGGCAGATGTAATGGCCACTAAAAACACCGTCTTCAAGGCTGATAGTCCGAATAGGTTCGAATGGCGTTGAAGTGAGAGACTGGGGTACAAGTGACAGATCCCATGTGGGATACCGGTGCACCACCGGAGGCCTGATGTTAGTAGTCAGTTATTATTGAGGAAAGAACAGATCCTGGGATGACGAGCCAGGGAATGGGAATGGACACAGACCACCATGGTGGACAGTGCAGCCGTCAGCCATTGAAGCATGTTGGGCGCGAGCCCTTTGTCCAGTCCCATCTGCAGGAAATCCAAAACCTGCAGTATGGTCACCCATAAGGGTTCCACGGCCATCGTTTGGCACCAGCTGCAAAAGGTGCGCCAGGTGGCCTCGTAAATGCAGTTTGTTGGCGGGCGATGGACCATCTGAATCGTAGTAATGACTCTGTCTGAAAAATGTTTTTTCTAGGAGGAGAGACCGCTCACATGCCACATGGCTATCTGCAGGAGCTGGGGGTTCGGGTGAACCAGAGTCCCTGCAAGAGGAATATTTGATTGTCTGGAATCCGCCATGGGTGTAAAACGGAGAGATGGACGAGATTTGCATACCACGGGCGTCTGGGCCACATCGGTGCAATGAGGAGCACCTCCGCCCACTCTGCCAGAATTTTCTGGATGACGATGGGCACCAGGGGGAGTGGTGGAAAGGCATACAGAAGGCCCTCTGGCCACGGACTGACCAGGGCAGAGTCGATGAAGGAGACGGTGATATTCATAAATTCACAGAAATAAACAGTTCAAACAGGAATTCAAATAAAAGGTCCTAAATTTGTCAATTATCCTACAGAGGAGTCAGGATGTGTCTCTTTAGGCTGGACTGAGTTAAAAAACTGAGCATGCCCAGTCTAAGGAGGCGTGGTCAACAATTCTAATAACTCAGTCTCTAGGCTAAAGGACAAAGTTAACCCATGCTTTGGATTCCCCAAAGCAGCGCACAGGAGAAAGGGAAATTTGAAAACAATTGAAGAATTGGCAGAACAAAACATGAAAGTTGACTGGCTATTGTACTTCCAAATCAAAACTAAATACAATAATGATACTAAATTATATGGACTTCATGAAAGACAAATTAGATCACTGTTTCCTGTTCGTTCCTGTTATTGCAAATCTTTAAAGACTGTCTCTCCTAGATGCCATCTTCAGTTTAAAGTTACAGATGCCGCATAAAAGGAAATCTCTGACAGGGAAACTTCCCTCAGTTCAAACAACAGCTAGAGCCACTCCTCCCCCACAACAACAAGGTAGAATTACCACAATGTTATAAGGGGCAGCAGGAGGGAGAAAAGAGTTAATTTTGGAGGACATAATGAAAGAGATACAGGAAGTGGGCAAGAACCTGTTGAAAGATGTAAGAGATTTGAGATCACACCTGCAGGAAACATAAAAGACTACACTGATTAACCAGCTGGACATCGCAGAATTAAAAGAGAAAGCAGTGACAACAACAACTGAAATGAAGGAACTAAAAAAGGAAACAATGGAAATTTCTTCACATATGTCTAAGTTTGAATTTGAAAGAATGTCTTTCTTCCTTAGGTTTCAGAACATTCCCGAGAGGGAACATGAAGATTTGAGAGATTTGATGAGTGGAATTTTAGCAGATTATTTAAAAAAAAGTAAAGAATACCTTTGGGGAGAAATAGATTTGATTTACAGGATTAACTCAGCATATGCTAGATTACATGAAGTACCCAGAGAGATTCACATTAAATTCTTAAGGAAAGCCACACGGGATGCAATACTGAGAGCCCAAAGGGAGGGACCCTTGAAGTTTGAACAAAAGGACGTTAATATACTAAAACAGATACCAAAGAAAGTTAGAGAATTAAGAAGGAAATACTTTTTCCTTTCTAAAAAATTATATGAAAATGGAATCTGGTTTAAGTGGTTAATGCCTGAGGGAATGTTGATATTCTGGGAGGGAGGAAGAATAAGAATTAAAACAACTGACGAGGCCGAGGCCTTTCTTAAAAAACATTCCTCAACCCTGGGTGATAAAGAAGAAGGAACGGGAGGAGCCATGGCCCCGCCCGCTGAGGCAAGGGAAAACGAGGGTGTGATAGCAAAGAGACTTAAGTCTCAAAAATAACTAAATTTTGAAACATTGTAATTCTTGGAATGGATGTGAATTTAAAGTTAAAGATTTAGTGTATGAATTTAAAGCAAAATGTGATATATAAGCATTTTTGATCATTTTCTGTATAACAAATTACATGTATGAAGACCCTCATGTTTCCATCACCTCTGACATTGAAGCTCTACAATGTAAAAAAACCCTTCCCATACTCTTTCCCCAAAATATAATTTGTCAAAACCAATAAAACTCTTTGAAACAAAAAAACAAAAACAAAAAATAGACTAGATTATAGTATAAACTATATGCCAACTGGATTTGATTTTAAGTTTTAATCATTTTAAAAAATACTTTCTATCATCTTAAAACATATTGCTTAAGAAACAGAGTTTAAAATTCTGCGTACAATTAGCTCTGGACAAATCCAACTAAAGTAAGAGAAACTTCCTAAAAAATAAATGTGGATAGAGGTTTCCTCACAGCATTGTTTGTATGCATTGAAATTTTAGTTTAAAATTGGAATTATTATAAAATATAACAGTTGCCTGGGGAGGATATGATATTACTGCTCGTGTCTCAAGATATTAACCATGACAATGTACTTATTTCAGCTTCATACAGGTTGTATATACTAGTTTCTATGGATATTCTAGACGGATGGACTCATATGTGCAAACATATTCAGCTTATATTCAGCCAAGTCCTATCTGGGAAACATAAATTATAAATATAGTTTAGGAGCAAAAATCTCCTAAACTTCCTACATGAAGGAAGCACAAAATATCAAATACTTCAAATATTTGTGTGGCAAAGCATCCTCATTAAACTTTATTATTTATTGTTTCTTATATGTTTATAGTTAGCCTTTTATGCATGAAAACCTCAGTGTCATGTTCACAAAGAAATCTGCTGACAATGATAACAGAGTAGGTCATGCATAGTTCATGTTTCATTAAATATTAACACATGCAAATTATGCATAATTCACATTGTATACCCTTTTCAATATCTTTGGATATTAGCAAACAACTTGAATTTTAGCATAATAAGCTATTTTATTTGAGTGGATTCAGTTTATACTTTATTTGGACTCTTCCATATGCCTGCTTTAAAACACTGTGCATCAATCCTTGAGCCAATAGACAAAGTATTCTTGGATAATTTTGTTTGCTGCTGATCCTTATTCTGCCAAAATAACAAACTTAAAAATGGCATTATCCTTTGGCATTCCAGCCACATAGAGGAATTGCTACATTGCCCTAGGTTAATTTTTCCTAATACCAAATATTTGATTGTAGGAATATAATCAATTCCTGCTTGTAGGAATGCTGCCAGTGTTTATCTTTTTCTAATATGGGATAGTGACTGATAATGTGGGATAATGTGAGCAGATTTAGGAAGTAGAGTGATGAGTCTACCCACCTGTCATGTTGAATTTGCCAAATAAATAGATGGCCCACATGGGAATAGGTACTCCTGATACTCCTGTTTGATGCAATCCTTCTTCCCTGCCTGTCATGTGCCAATCAATCTGTTTTTAAATGCAAATGTGGCAAGCTACAAATACTTCCAAAATAGGCAGAACAGCATTGGGAGACTTCTGGTAAATTCCTTTCCTTTCCTTTCCATTCCATTCCATTCCAGTTTTAAATGTATCATTGCTTCTTAGGATGATCACATGGTAAGGAAGAACTCTAAATGCTGAATGTTGAAATTAGTTACAGTCACATCAGACTAGTTTCAGGTCCAATACATTGTATGTAGATAGTTTGGTCTCCCTGTTAGACAATTTGTGAAGAGTACATGATGGTGGCCATTTGTTTCTGGCATGATCCTGAATATCACTTTGGCTTGTCATACCTTTATACTGACATTCTTCTAGTTTGCTTGCAACACAGCTTCAGTGTGGTTCCACTCATAACTTTGAAAATAGGTTTCAGGTGAAAATACTCTGTTCTGTGCCTCTTATGCAAAGGTATGACTTAAGGGTCTATTATGTGATGCTGTTTGAGATGTATTATAACGTCTCTAACAACAATTTACAGGAATTATGAGAACGTATTTATGCAGACAACATCCACATCTACTTCTTAATTCTATTTTTAATCAAGCTCTTTGACCAGATGGTGCACTAAATAACATATTAAAATTAAAAACTGAATGATGACAAAGTTAGGGTAGTTAGAAGAATTGATGATCAATTTGAAGTGATTCTTCTTGAAGCAAAAGAAGATATTTTTGCTTCTGATAATCAGGTCTACTGGCTGGAGGGACCTTTTGACCACGTACTATCCTGGAGTACCCAGATACTGTTTGTTTACAAATTTGGTTTCCTATTGTTAAATTGGATTTTACCTGCCAAAAAGTGACAGACATATTTATTCCAGCTCCAGGTTCTAAATAGTTTTCACAGACAGTCCGAATAGGACTACCTTATAGGACTCTAATCTGATGATGAGGGCATGCAACACTGTCCCTAGGATTTGATGTTCCCCAAAGGACTGAAATTGCAGCACCAGTCAAAGCGGGACACAGGCTCCCAACCAGAGGTGCTATTCAGCCAGTTCTGATCGGTTCTAGAGAATCGGTAGCAGAAATTTTGAGTATTTCAGAGAGCCGGTAAATACCACCTCTGGCTGCCACTGCCCTCATTTATTTGCTGCCTCCTGAGTCCCATCTGATCAGCTGTGTTTTCTTTTGTTTCCCGTGCACAGGAGAATGGAGCTTGAAGGCAGGTTAGTGGGGTGGGGAGGGAATGCGGATTTTGCAGTAATCTTCCCCAGGAGTGGAGAGGGAATGGAGACTTTCAGTATCCTTTCTCTGCCATGCCCACCAAGCCACACCCACAGAACCTGTAGTAAAATTTTTGAATCCCACCATTGCTCCCAACTACTACTTAATCAAGTAGTAGCTGTTAGTCCAATCCCCAAGTCAAAAGTCTGCACCTGCAATGGGATGCAACCCAACTAGAACCAAGAGACCCCGACAGCAAGAAAAGTAGTTTTCTCTGGTTAGCATTACATTTTAGCATGTTTTGTCCCAACAGCAACATTTGTAGTAGAATAATTTATCCTGCCAGCTGGAAAATGATGTGTATTATAATTCAACCTATCTGGTACATGCTATACAGGTAGCTCTCAATGTACAACCGCAATTGGAACAAGAACTTCTGTCACTAAATGATGTGGTTATTTAATGAGTTGCACTCAATTTTACAACTGTGCCTGCCATGGTTAAGTGAAATATACAGTCATTAAAAACAATCTGGCTTTCCCCATTGACTTTGCTTGTCTCTTGTCCTGGACACTGTAACCCTCATAAATACATGCCTAGTGCCAAGCACCCAAATTTTGATTACATAACCACAAGGTTGCTATGATGATCATTAAATGCAAGTACAGGCCATAAGTCACACTTATCAGTGCCATCATAATTTCAAACAGTCATTAAACAAATGGTTGTAAATTTACCTGTATTATGACATTAGTATTGGAAGTATTATAAAAAGATCAACTTGCACTACTACCTTCAGTAACTAGCAAAATACTCTTTAATAATAATAATAATAATAATAATAATAATAATAATAATAATAATAATAATAATAATAATAATAATCGAAGGGCTGCAATCTGGATGTATTGTTGAATTTCACATGTACTGTATATGAATAATTTCAATAAAGTTAATGGTTATAGGAAACTTGTAAAATAAATAGCAGTGGCTTGCTCATAGGAGGTTTACCTTACTGGCATATGCATAGCAGAATAGTTTGCCTCTATACTGGATGATAAAACATTTTTACCCTGTTGTAGGTGCTCTAGTTTTAGAAAGCTGATATATCAAACATTCTATAATGGTTTCTATTACACACAATAGTAATTGAAATCCTTATCTCCTACAAACAATGATTCCAGTTAATTTCACAGGAACTGCAATTAAACTAAGTAATCTATACAATATACAGTTTATAATTTTAATAGAATAGCTGCAAATAATAATCACTTGAATCAGCTGAAGTGAAGTTCAACTGGTCTAATTAATCATTCAAACTACTTTTAAACACATTTTTAAATATATGTTCCATGTTTACAATACAATACAATACAATAGCAGAGTTGGAAGGGACCTTGTAGGTCTTCTAGTCCAACCCCGTGCGTAGGCAGGAACCTTATACCATTTCAGACAAATGGCTATCCAACATCTTCTTAAAGACTTCCAGGGTTGGGGCA